>JASDQU010253796.1:5073-16123 GCA_032191745.1 Picea mariana
GGGAATCGCGGGAACAAACTTCTGGACACCGCGACCACTGAAATCGCGATAAGGAAAAGCTCGAAAGAGAAAGAGGAAGGGTCAGTGTTGACTATTTTCAGGTTTCGGAGATTTGAGAGATAGACGCTCGACCTCCGGATTCGCGAAGGCACGAAAGTCCAATCCCCTGAAGCATAAAGGGGATTTCTCAAAGTTAAGTGTGGGTGCAGATTTCCCGAAAGGGAAATAGAAGAGCCATTTCAAAACTTTTCGGTCCTGTGGTAAAGGAAAGATCCTATGTTGACATGGACCTTCTGACCTGCGGGTTGTGGAGGGGGTGTGCGTCATCAATTGGAGTCCTTGCCGAGGATACGAAAGTGAAATTTTCCCTAGGATAAACGACAAAGTTCATGCATGAGTACTGATGGTGAATGGTAATTAGACACAAAGAGGTAAATCATTCACCTGGCGAATCCAATTATGATTCAATCAAATTTGAAGACTCCACTGAAGAACAATCTCATTTGACAGAGATATGGAAGGACACAGTGAGAAGACTAGGTACTTAAGCTTATGTTTTCTCGATGAAGTAATTTTATGTTTAATCAATATCTTCTTGGCCTTTCCTGAGTTTTTCAAAAGAATATTTCTTTAATTGTTGCATTCAAATGAAGACCATGAATCCACCTTTGTATATCATTTTTTAAAAACTGTAGACATACCTTCTTCTTGTACAACTGATATTGACCAAGATCTTTTGCCTAAATCATATGATGTTCATAATCACCCTTGTGAGAAAAATGAAACCAAATTTGATCTTGTATCTTCTTTCCTTAATCATGCACCTTATAAGATTCAAGAGAGATACAAACCCTTAAGGTTTCCTTCTACCCTTCATGACTTTCCTCCAAAGCATTACAAATACCTTCCAAGATTTGATGGAGAGATTGATAAACTTTCTGCTGAAAAACACATGGAGACTTTTGAGAATTTTATAGATCTTTTTGAGATAGAACATGATGATGTTTTTATGAGAATTTTTTCTCAATCATTATATGCAAATGCCAAAACATGGTTTAGACATTTTCATCTAAAGTCAATAAGTTCATGGGATGAATTGAGGGAAGACTTCCTTAGATTTTGGGGTGAAAGGAAACCATGGGATCTACTCCTTTCAGAGCTTTATGCCATGAGGAAAATGAATGATGAAACCATATCAAGTTTCAGTAGGAGGTTTTCTAGTCTTCATTATAAAATTCTCAAAGAGATCCAACCACTTGAAGGCACTTCCAGACTACACTATGCATCTAATTTCCCTCCAGACCTATCCCTGCTTCTTTTGTAAAGAAATTTTGTCACCTTACAACAAATCTTTGGTCGTTCTCTAGAGGTTGAGGATAATATTAGAGCATGTGGGAAACTATCATACCATTATGATGATGATGATGAATGGAGGGAAGATAGAGTGGACATGAAATTAAAGCTAGAAAAATAGGATGAACTAGGAGTAGTTGATTTGAAGTCCAATCCTTCTCATTGTGAGATGAATACTGATCATCCCAGGGATGTGTAGGGAAAATGTCATAATTATGTGTTTACTAAAGATTATGATTATCAATCTGTTGTCACAAATTTTTTTGTTGATGGTTTTCAAGAAGCCTCTGATTTACCTCTCTATGAGGAGTACAAGGATGATTATGATATTGATCCTATAAATCAACGAGTTGTAGGTTTTTTATCATAAAATGATTCCTTTCAGAAAATTAACCACAACTTATGACCCTCATATTATAATTTCACAATTACAAATGGATAAATCCATGAACCTATGGGAGGTGATTCTTTTCCCTTGTGTTTTGCTTCATTTGAGTTAGTGAGAAATTATTTTAAGGTCACTAATAAAGAACATAAATTTGAGGGCATGGAAAATCACATAGGTTTTTTGGAGCTAAATGATGATTGCATGTCCCTTCATAAATGTTTTTTGGAGCTAAATGATGATTGCATGTCCCTTCAGAAATGTTTCTTGGATCCTATTGTTGAAAATCAAGTTTTTTCTTATTTGGATGATGAAAAAGTAAAGACAATGAACCAGTTTATGATGATTTTACCTCAAAGTCAGAAAATGGTGAAGAAGGGTATGTTGTATTAGACACCTTAGAATGTGAAGTTAACTGTCAAAATGATGCATTCCTTGAAAATACGAATCCAATATTCTCAAGTGGTCAAGAACAAATCTTAGATGATTCTCAGGAAGGAATAAACACACAATTAAAAGAGTTTCCAATGGATGAATGCCCATAATACATGAGTTTTCTTTTTGACATACATGATGAGGAAAGTGATAAAACTGTAACTAATGTTTTTGAGAAAGATCTTGAGATTGAATATTTATAACAAAGATCATTTATTGTGGAGGAAAAGGATGGAATATTTCCTGATGTTTATGAACAAAAGAAAGTTTCATATGTTGGTTTCCCCTCCCTCTTTGTTGAGCAACAAGGGGAATTTAATCATATTTTTCAAGATCCTTTTGCATCTTTGTTGGAGACATCATAGCGAGAAATTTTGGGGATTTGTTTGAGGTTAGTGAGTGGATATAATTCTTTAGAAAATATGATTTTTGGGGTTGGAGACAAGTTGTTTTTTGAGTTTCCATCACATAGACGGTTCATTTTCTTTTTGAGTAAAATCATGCAAAGAGTTCAACAATGGATAAGATACTTTATTGGTTGCACTGGGTATTTGATTTCACTTGATTGAAAATTTGTTTAGAATCCTAGAGTAGGAGTGTGTCTAAATAAGCTCACAGGGTTGAGCATTATTTTCAGCAAATTTTAGTTCAGTTTTAGCATTCAGTTTTTAGTTTGCAACATTCATAGTACCGTTTGGGTTTTCACATTAAAGAGTGGGTTTGTTTTCAGTAAAATAAGGTCACAAGTTAGAGCACCTCAATTTGCAAGTTGCATATAATTTTTGGATCAACGCAATGTATTAGGCACCGATCTTCGGGTTCTTTGTCACCTCGTAGAGAGGAAGCCATCCCCAGTAGGATCTAAATGTTAGCACATATAATGTATTGGGGTAAAGTCACTTGTCCTAGTCCTTTTCTGGTCTAATTTCATGTCAATTCTAGTTTACTAATTCATGTCACCTCTCCAACATCCCAAGTCATTAAAGGCATGCTTTTCCACCTTGCAACACTTCTGCCATATGTCATATGAAAGAAATCAGAGTACATAGAAACCATAGTTTTGCAATCTGGTTAGGGCTTGATGTATCCACATTTTGGAAGCAAGCATAAGGGTTATTTTTGTTTGATGACCTACATATATCTTAGAGTCCCTTAATAAACCTATGAACATGACCTATATTCAACTATGTATAAGAAGGAAAACATGCAAACCCTAATATGCAGGTATCATTTTTGGGTGCTGCGAAATGTTGCATGGGGATTGTTTTTTAAGTTATGATCAGGTACATTCCAAGGTGTTTTGACTTTCAATAGACTTGGGAAATCACATTTCAACCATAAACAAAAGGTTTTCATGTGGGTTTCGTGGGAATAGGGGAAAAAATAACTGGTGTAGTGATCAAACACTACACAAGTGTTGTAGTTTTCAGTTGCGTAGTGAACTCGCTACGCAAGTGTATTTTTATAATAACTCTTAAATTGTGCACCCATTTGTTGTGAAAGTTTTATAGGAGATTGTAATACCCTAAGGACGAGATTCGGTTGTTTTATGAATTGTAAACATGTTTTCTAGGCTGGTGAGCCGAGAAAATATAAGTTGGTAGGCATATGTGTTAGTAGGTTGAAGAGCCTAGGTGTTAAAGGCCAGGAGCCTGTTTTGTACATGTTATTCATATTATTAATACAAAAACATCATTGCATGTAGACCGACCATGAAGAAAGAGTGATGGGGGACTAAGCTCCACTAGGTTGGGTAAGGGAGAGGGGGCTAACAAGTTGGAAAGAGGGGCTAATCCTAATGGATTAAGTCTAAGAGAATAATAATTTATTATTATTATTTCAAAGGATGTTTAAAAGGATATGTTTTTATCCTAAGTTCCTAGGGAAGGAAAGGTGACTTCCAAAAGAAAAGGAACATGCTTCCTGAGCGACGGGTGTCGGCTCAGGCACATGTAGACTTAAGGGGGAATTCTTGTTGTTGTGAGCGGGTCCATGAGAGTGCTTGCTTCCCCCCTCACNGGGGGGGGGAGGGAGGGCGGGTTCGTGACCAGAGTTTGGCTCACGCTTTCATCATTTTGGGCTATGCTAGACCATTCTTCCCATATCTCCTCACAAGTTAACTCATGCACTGAGCAAGACCGCTTCCATCCATTTCTGCCATTGCTGAACCCATGACCATTTTTCACCTCTGTAATTTACTGAGTCATCCATTGCCTTACCTGAATTAGCTATTGTGGTCAAAGAAGAAGGTTGTCAAGCCTATGAGCAACTATCTCTCCAGGTGAGAGAGGTGGTTGTGAATTGAAGAAGTAGGTTGTCAGGCCTGTGAGAAACTCTCTCCAGGTGAGAGAGTGTGCTGAGGAGGTGAGTTCTCATGGAAGGAGTCATGTAGCTACTACAGAGCTCTAAGAATTCTGGTCCGGCCTATTGCTGTAGCGCAAGGCAAGGGAGGTGGAGCAGCTGATGGCCTGGGTGACAATGAGGGTGTATACTCCTGGGGTGGGACAAGCATGTGGGAAATGAGATTATGTAAGAAGTGGGTGTAAGTGGCTCTTGGGAGAGAATCCTTCCTCTTAAACTGTGTGCCTTTCCTATTGACCTTGCCTAGCCTAGGAATCCCTTGCCCGATGGATTTTAGTCCCAGCTCGAGGGTGACCTACTACTGAGAGTGATGAGTAGTGTTGTCTAAGGCTGGGAGGGTCGTGGAAGGTCTGCACACAGTTGGTGGTTTTTACTCCAACTAAAAGATAAGTATCATTCCCATGCTTAATTATGTATGTTACACATGTCTGTGATTCTTGAATGTTATCATGTGTTCTGTTGCATGTAGGAATTACTGTCAATTCAATTTGAATCTATATGATAGCATTAAATCTGTGTTATTTGTTTTAAATTCATTATAAATGCATGTTATATAGATATATGTATGTTCCTCTATGGAGTTTCCCAACAGTGGTGTTGATGGTCAGGAACGTTACAAATTGGTATCAGAGCTAGTTGTGGAAGACAAGGTATTTTGGTAGTGTTTCCCAGCAGAGGTGTGTTGATGGTAGGGGATGTTACAATTTGGTATCAGAGCCAAAGTTTCAACATTGAGCCTAGATGGGTTGGATAAGTGATCATGAGAACCAAGGTTTCAAGTGGAAATTGTGTCAAGAGGAACCAATTTCGAAATTCAGAACATTCCTTAGTACCAAGAGGTTACCTTAGCCGTGTTATGAAGCTCAGTAGGTGTAGAGGTATTATAAAACCATGAAAGACATGGTATTGGGCTGCAAAGTAATTTTGGTCATAGGATCTATTTAGAAAAAGGGGAATTCTTCATGACCATAAGATCTGTGGAAAGTGCATGAGGGTTAACCTAGAATCCTTACCGTTATATCAATCCAAGAGAAGAAGGTAAGACATAGGGGGAAAAGCAGATCAGAACCACCAGATCTATGTGTAAGTGGATGTGAGTCATATATCTCATGAAAAATCGTAACTTCAAAATTTGAGAGAAGTGGGGTGTGTCGGTGCACAAACTTCTGAAGCCTGAAGCTACGAAGTAAAAGAGAAGATGTAGTGGGGAAGGATGACGTTGCTAGGGGTGACATGGAACTTAATAATCATGCTATGTTCCACCACCTTAGTTGGTGACAATTGTACTATGTGGACCCAGAGGTAAAGAAGATTGGAAATTCATAATTCGGGAGATTGGAAGGAAGTAGGCGTAAAAACTTCTGAAACCCAAAATTATGAGCTAACAAGGCATGTTGATGTCATCGGGAATGAAGTGGACACATGGGAGGTGTGTGTTACACATTATTTTGGTCACTCTGGTGATGTCTCTACAAGTGATGTATTCAGGCTCCCACAAGGACTTTTTTCTTGAGAAAAGTGATTGTTGTCTTCTTCCAAAAAGCACATTTTTAAGATGAGTTCGTAGGCTGCCTATATTACAAGGTGCGAAAATCCTTCCTTATCGTAGGCAACCCAAACTTAGGGTGCGGACTGTTCGTAGTCTTCTCTATAGGTAGGGTGCGAACTTGTTTCAAAGCTTGGAAAAGAGAAGAGATCACGAAGGTTCTAGAAGGGAATCTTCTAGAAAATGAGTTGGCATTCTCATGGTTGGCATCCTAGTGACTTCTTAGATTTAGTGGGATCATCCTCATCCATTTAACCATCTCTCCTTCTCCTATATATTGAAAGGTTTCTCATGGAAAAGGTTAAGCAAGAATGAATGAAGAATTGGTGAAAGAATTGTGTGAAGAACTCTGTTTGGACAGAAGCTTCAAGACTCTATTTGGTCTATCAAGTTGTATGGGATCTTCTTCATGCAAATATAGAGTAAGTGTGTGTGTTGGAACTAAGGGTCACTGAAAGGAATCTTGCAACATCAAGGCGATCCGATTGTATCTTCTACTTTCATTTAATATAATAAAGTGGCATGTCCATTTCCCATAAAATCACTCTTATTTTATTGCATAACTCCTTGATCATATGCACAGGTTGACATTGAATATACTTTGCTATCTTCACTTTGGTTGGTTTGTGTTGTCTTGGACCTGATTTCACAAGAGCACCGGAGCAAAGCGAAAACAACAGAGACCTAAGGAAGCGACATAAAGGTATGTCACTCATTCCTTCTTAGTAGTAGATTCAATGACTACAACTTAGAGAAAGAGTCATGTCCTGTCCTGTTTTGTTCTAGATCCAGGTGGATCTAGGGAGATCTGTTAGTGTCTGCACCTACCAATTTATCCGATAACAAAATTGGCGAATCCACTAGGGATACAACCCATTTTGGTGGTTTTTTCTTGACCATTTTCTATTGACCTACCCTTTTTAATTCCCAATCAATCTCTGAGTCTTGAGGAGACCCTCACAGATTCCCTGGATCCAGAGGTTCCCTCAAAAGTCCTATCATTTTTCCAAAATTTGCTTGATTACAAACCTTCTCGCATTGCACCTTTATATAGCCTGTGAGAATCATTGAAGTTTGCACTCTAGTGTTCAGTTCAGTGAAAACTTCTCGCAACCTGCCTGTGTCTAGCCTGTGAGAATCCTTAATTCTCGCACTATACCCCACTGTCAGACTACGAACTCACTTGTAAAATTTTTGGATTAAGTATTTTATGTCTTCAGATGCCCAGATTGGTTGGTGTGTCTAGAAAGAAATTCTCTAGCCAGTGATTGAATGTTTCCTGACTTCAAATCTTGTGAATGATTAGTTTTCATAAATCGAAAGCTCTTCTTGATCATTTTTTCTCAATTTTTACCTCTTGACCTTTTCTTAACAAGGGTATAATTTCTGATTTTCAAATCTGAGTGCTTGTTTGGTCGGGAGCCTTTGATTGGATTAAAAGTTGAGATTAATTGTCCTTTTCAATTGCTTATTACTTGGAAAATTGTTACCCATGTGCATTTGAAGAGATTGGTCTTGTTAGTTTGTTATTGTTATCTTCATTGAATGATCGATTTGGGTGTTTGTTTTGCATTTATTTTTCGTTGATTGCTTACTTTTTCTTAGTTCCATCCCTGTTGCTTGGTTTCTAATAAAAAATTAAAGCCATTTTCTTCTTTTTAAGCAACCTTTTATTCGAAAAATATGGGCATTCAAGTATTGAAAGTGAATGAATAGGGAATTTTCATTGTTCATGATTGTTTGATATTACATTTTAGATAAGATCATACATCGTAGTTCACATTGTTCCAGAAAAATCCTCTTTCCCTCCTATAGATAGGATTCATCGAACAAAATTTGTATTATTCATCCCTATTTACACATTGTTGGGTCAGAGTCTCACACAACATTGGTTTCATTTATGTCTCCTTTTGAGTAACAACAACCTTTAATAATATTGCGCAACTTTAAAATTCAACTAGTAAATTTTTCTAGGGCTATTTTACACCAACATTAGCTAGGATAGAGCTTTGGAATAGACAGTGAGACACACTCTCCAAAGCACAAAACACACAATAGTATCTTGTGATAAGTAGTGTCAAAATTCCATTTGCAGCATTTTGTCTTGGGAAGCCCTTCTCACACAAGGGTCAAACCTGAGGTCACATTGAGATTGACAGAGTTACTCACCCTACTTTGTTGATATCGGTGTAGAGATTGCACGCATTACGGGGGTTGCTTGAAGGTATACCCACAACGATGAGTGGAAGCCTCTCAAGCTGATTTCGAGCTATATACCCTGCCCTTGCATGTGGATTGGACTATCGATTGTTCCCCCAGGAATCATTGTTGTTGGTGGTAACCTTAGTATCCTATATTCTTAGGGTCTTACATAAGGTGATTGTGAAGGGGTAAGTCTTCATGGTACCTGGAATCGACGTTGGCTAGACTCACTATGGCTCCTTGGAGGGTATACCCACAATTGTGTGTGGGAGCTTGCACCAGGGTGTAAGTCCGTTAGGAAGGCCGTCAATGTAACTTTTCCACCTTGGCCCAACCCCTTCTTGTCTCGTCGTTGCGACGTTGGATTTCATCACCAACTAGTGACTTTGGAATTAGAAGGTCTTGTTTGCTTGGTTTTGTTTCTTAGATTTTATTAGTGCATGTTGTTTGTTTACCCAAGTTGGCCATAGAATTTCTTTCATAATATTTTAACTCAATCACAATTGACCCTACATGCCATTCACAGAGAATGCAAGGCCTACCCCCAGAAGATCTGGAAGGTTCTCAACCCTTGCCTACCAACTCACCGGAGGTATCTCCTCAATAGAGTGAAGTCCAAGATGTTTCCACTCCACCAGTGGAAAGAAATAACTCTTTAGAATGGTTTTGAATTACCAATTCTTGAAAGGACTTCCATATTCCTCCCGACTCCGAGAGACGTATTGTTCCAGTGAATTCTTCCAAAGATGTAGTTGTTCAGTCTTTTGGATTACCAACTGGACCTTTCATAGGACTTGAGGGTCAAGATCCTTTTTGGACTACTGGAATTTTTAGATGGGATCTCTTTTCTTCAGGAGCAAGCGTTGATATCACTATCACACCTGAGCTTTCCGAAGCATCTGATCCAAACGCAATACCCTTTACTACTGCCTATTATTTTCCTGGTATAGACGCTCCGCCAACTAACCACATATTGACTATCCCTCTACAAACGGTCCATTACACAATGGTCCCAGATACTATGAATCCTCACACCGAGATTATAGCAGTTAGCCAAGCCCTCATTAGCACACCGCTTTCGCCCATATTCACCCCAGCACATACACCTAGATATCATGCATTGAATGCTTCTATTCCTGCTCCTACACAAATCTCATTTGGGACTCCTAGCGTTTCCACTCCTTCTGGGCACCATCTCGTTCCCGGTTTCATTCCGACACTTCCTTAACCCCCTTTTAGAGGACTTATTCCATCCTCTATCAGAGGCACTGATATTAGTGGCACCATCCTGTATTTCACACCTAATTACCAGATTCCTATAGGTGGATAATTTCACCAAGGAGGCCAAACCCAATCCCCTTTTGCAGGAAAAATCCCAATTGTGATGCAACCCCCGATTGGAGGGAAACCCCCACCAACCTTTCCCTACAGACAAAACATACATCCATCCTTGGCCCAGTATTGGAATTATCTTATTCAACATAATCCTCCCTCGACTGGGGGGAAACAGCCTCAAGCTAGCTCCATCATACCCCCTAGTACAGGCCAACCATATCTAGGCACGTCTAATCCTATTTAGGGCTCGAACGCTCAACCCCACGCCCCTGTTCAAGGGTACAACCCTATGAATTACTTACTGCCACACCAACAACCGAATCTGCCTGGATATTCGCATTATATGCAAACTGCTTATGGTCCCACTGGTCTACCGATGAGACTCCCTCCCCAAAGTCACCAGTACCCACATGTGAATAGACAGTTACCCTTCTTAGCTACCCTGGACCTCCCTGATCTGTCGATAATTTTAAATGATCCGATCCATCACTCTCCTTAATGGCCCACCATATCGACCAAACTACCATCTGACATCCCTAAATTCGATGGTAAACCGAGAGAGGAATCGAACAATCATATAATAACTTTTCACCTTTGGTGCTTATCCAACTCCCTGATGGCTGAATCTATTCATTTATGCCTTTTTCAGCGAACCCTCACAGGTTCTGCCGCGAAGTGGTATATAGAATTACCACGAGGATTCTTCACTGACTTCAACACACTCGCTATGGCTTTCCTCACCCACTACTAGTTACCGATCCACTACAAAATGGGAACCAAAATTTTGAGTTCTTTCAAACATACCAAAGCCACTCATATCTCTGATCACATTCATGAGTAGCGACGGAGACGACGTCTCATCAAACTCGAACTTCCCGATCAGTTGCTGGCAGAGTGGTTCACGAAATCATTCGTGAACAACATCTCTCATGACAATGCCATTGGTGGAGTTGTCACAAAAGAACAGGCAATCAGTCGTGTTCAATACCTCGACCTTGTTTACTCACAAATGGGTACTCTTTACGACTTACTCCCTAATGCACATCGTCCTTCTACTTTCTCTACTTCAACTGCTCCTTCTGCTTCTCATGTAGCTGACGGTGTGATTGGCACTTTCCATGCCCAACCTCATTCCATCCAAACCTCTAGCAACAACCCCAAATCCATTTCTTCTAATGTTCAAAATGATCCATCTGCTACCACTCCCACTGGCAAGACTTCTAAGGTAAACTCTGTTCAATCTACCCCCGCCGACAAAAATAAATCCAAAAAAGGAAAGGGCAAGAACAAGGAGGATAAAAATAATCCTCAAACTGAGAAAACCAAAACACCACCTGTTGATGATAGGTATAAGCACAAACCCCAATACCCTTGTCTTATCTGTGGTGATAATCACTACACTAATCATTGTCCACGATGAGCCGAGCTTACTA
>JASDQU010253797.1:1689-16123 GCA_032191745.1 Picea mariana
CGGTGGTTCTATGCACAAACACATGTGACCGGGCTCATACAAAAAGGGCTATGATTATAACATGTCGCGCGCCCGTGGTCATATTACAATGTATACGAATGGGGGTCAAAGTTTGAAATGTGTGCGCGCAAAGGTTTTACACCTGTGGCCATATGATATAAACAATATATCTGCGGCTGGGGCTAAGCCCCAGCCCAAACCCCGCACCAATTTGAAAACATTCAAACTTAAATATAATTCACACCATATATATAATAAGCAATATGTTATGGCACGTTGGTTGGTGGACTTTGCAAAGACTTTGCATGTGGGTGGAGGTCACGGGGTCGAATACGGTGGACTCCAAATAAGTTTTATACAACCAACCAATAACAGGGTGCCACGTGGCAGCCCATGTCTGGGCCACGTGGCACCAAACCATTCACCTTGATAATGCCACGTGTCATCATCCCATTCGCCGCCCACTGTCCACATGGTTTCCTGCCACATGTCGTACGGCCCTGCCACGTGTCGTACGATCTGCCACGTCAGCATCCGTACTGACTGTACAATCAACACATTGTTTTTTGCCTATTTGTCGTTTTGAACAGAACGCAATATCTCTCTCATCCGACGTCCGTTTGAACCCAAACAAGTTGCGTTGGGTTCGTGACAATGAGACCTACGCTCCTGTTTGATTTGAAACAATTTTGAGCACTTTGAATTTTGAGAAAAATTTGATCCCCTAGATCAGATAGAGTAATTCATGTAGTGTTGCAACATGCATAGATATGTTGTCTTCGATGAATTGCATATATTTAGACAAAGTAGCCAAGAATTCTTGGATCATGTTGTGGACTATGATAGGATGTACAATATGCTTCTATATCAATTCTTTGGTCACTTTGGTGGATTATTCAGTGACTATTCACCAATGATTAGTGTTGTCTTGAACTTTGTCCACCAAATCCTAATGGAGCAAGTCAACAACCTTTAATTAATTCTAATGGAGCAAGTCAACAACCTTTAATTATTCTAATGGAGCAAGTCAACTACCTTTAATTAATTCTTGAGCGGACTTATGTAGTTTCAAGCATATTGCCATTGATTTGGTAGTTTCTTTATCATCTCTTTTCCCAGCCCTTCGATGACATTCTAATGAATAGGTATATATTTTACTCTCCATTTTAAAGGGGCGATAAAGATTTACCAGTGCATCAATATTATCCGCAATCCATTGGTTGATGTAACCCATCCTTTCCCGGATCGTGATAAATTGTATCAACTTTGCTTGTACCTGACCATGTTGATCTACAATAGTGGTGGCCACTTGATGGAAGAGATGCACATGTGCATACATATCTATGATGGATTCTTCCAGATTCATCCTTACTTTCTTAACCCTTTCCATGAAGCTTTGGAAACTGCTCTCATCTACATTCATTTGTAGGAGTTTTTGTTCTAGTTCTTTGATTCTGGCTGCATTCTCTTGGATTTGCTGGCATAACCTTCAAATATTTTCTTCATTAGTGTTCATGAATGTAGTGCCAGCTGAGGTGGTGGCTATTGGATTTTATCTTACATCTCTGTTATGGCAACCTACATAAGGACTGAGATCGACATTCCCTGGGTTGTCTACACTTTATTTACTTTCTCTTGCATGATCTTGCCATTCTTTTTGTCATAAGTCAAGCTACTCACATTGGAGAACTCACTTGGTTGAAACAGAGCCCAAATCCTTAGTCCTAAGCCATTGGATGGTGTTTGTGTGCTTGTGTCTGCTATGGATACCTCTTGGTTATCAATATCCATTGGTTGAGTGTCATCATTCCTAGTCTCAACACATTTATTTTGTCTCTCTTCTTTGACTGCCTTATCAATCGCTTCCTTGGATTCCTTTTCCACTCCTTCTCTTTCTTTTACTACTTATTTTTCTATTTCCACTTTATGTTCGACTTCCATTTGCACTATGGCCTTTTCTTATGCTTTAGCTATGGCTGCTGCTTCAACTTTGGATTTATCATTTTCTTCTTCAATCTTCCTCTTCTTCTTCGCAACATCATTCTTTTACTTGTATACTTTCTCCTTATCTCTTCTTTTCTTATCAACTAGTGTTTATTCTTCCTCTTTTGATCTTGAGTGCACAGAGATGAATATGGGAGATGATCCTTCTGTTGTTTCCTCTTCTTCCTTCTTTCAATCTTCTTCTCTTTCTATTTTATCGTCTACGATCCTTCCTATGAGTTGAACTCACCTTTAGAATATAACGTCATCATATTTCCATGCATTTTGATGTACTTCCTCCTCATCCCAAATTTCTATCGTGTATTCCCAAGGGATCCCTACTTTGTGGAAGTGGTCTTTTACGACATTATTGGGGTCATGCCTTCATAACTTCTCTTCTCCAAAATGGTAAGACAAGAGAGTGTTTACCTCTTCTTTCTATTTCTTGGTGTTTTCAAAGGAGTAGGTGCCTACATACAACTATAGTGGTGGCCATATTGTTTTCTTACCTTGGTACAATATGTTAAGGTTTAAGATATTATTAGGTTTCTTTTCAATTTACTAGATAACCATAGCATAGATAGGATCACTAAGAGAAACACAATCACAAGATACAAAAAATTTATCCTGGGAAACCCTCATGGGGAAGAAAACCTAGCAAAACATTCCTTAATATAGATAGCCAATACAATGCCAAGACAATAAACCAAACACTAGAGAATATCCTCCACTGAGCAAAGCGCTTCTCCTCTTCCTTCTTTCAGCAACTGGTAACTGCAACTTCCTTCAATACTTGCACACTAGATGAGTGAGCTGAGTGAGTGAGAAAATGACGCGCTGGATTCCTTTATTTATACAAACTAGCAGGTGTTGAAAAGGTGTCTATTTGTTTGGCAGGGCCGACTTGTCTTCTTAGTGGTTAAAACCACTTTAATTAGCCTGGGAGACGAATCTTCAATTTGCATAATACAAGTAGGTTTTGACCAATCCGCAAAAGGGGATTTGGTCAATTACAATGACTGACATGATCAATCCAAAAAAGGGGATTGATCTAATGAATAATAAATAGAATACTCTTTGCAGTTACAATATTTCAACACAATATCCGCCCTACTCCATGGATTATATTTTGATACACAATTTCGTGGAGCACTAATTTATCATGCATGAACCGGTGAAGCATATGAGGGGAATTCATAGCGTTGAACACTCTTATATAGGTTTCATGTTCCATGAGATACCAATTCATGATTCTTCTTATGACAACTATCGCCTTATTAGTAATGCATGGGGCCATTGTGCAAAATATGAATTTGTACAAGGGAGCCAAGAAACATTAACATATCTTATAATATTATGTTCGATACTTGTGCTCCCAGAGCACCTTGCAGTATATGTGAATTGTTGGGTCTGAGGGTTGCCATTTCCATCCCATCCTTAGGTATTGATGGGATACATACATGATTTACAGGATATATGAGGACATGTGAAAACTTCAGAAGGTCCTGGGATGATATTCTGTGACCAAGGTGAGAGCCACTGCCATATTTGTCGATAAAATGTTGTCCCAATTGAACAACATTCCCTCTTATACATAATAATATATTAAAGGCATGTACGATAGGGAGAACTGAGATGCATATGGTTCACCATACATTCGACACAACATAGCAACCATATATTTGTAGGGTCTCCTCAAGGCAATTGTGGGGTAACCTCCCTTGGGCCTATGCTTGAACTATTTATTGGGTTTGTACCACTTGGGACATATTTATTTAGCTGTGTGTTGGAACTCATCAAGAAGCTTATTTTCTAGCTTTCTTTCTCCTTTGTCTAGGTGATAACATTTTTCCAGGTCCTCGGGTTGAAATGTTGTTTATGGGTTCCCCTTTGGCATTGTGAACACATATACTTCCCATATCATCATGTTTTATGATCCAACTAATGGAATCGACACAAGGGGAGACAACAACATGGGCTATGACTCTGAATATCCCATATCTCTGGATATTTTTGAATATTTTTAGCTCATCTTGGTCTTCGACCTTGGTGGGGAAAATTGTTTTCTTAAACATATGATACACATCACCCCACTTGAGTGTCTCTCGCTCCTTTTCCAAGAGTCCGTAGGTGTCATCGTATGTGGCTCCAACTAAATCTGGTTAATCTTGGGTCTATTGACCACTGTCATAGAACTCAATGACAAATGTCTTTCTTGTTGTATTTTTAGGAGCCATATCTAAACCTGCAAGGAAAAGGTGGGATTAGTGCGAAGAATAAAATCACAACTAATGCGGAATTTAGTCTAAATAATAATATTGAAATACTAGAGGACTCACTTGAGTTGATTCTTGGTGGGAGATCATCATCCAAAGACGATAGAATGAAAACAAGCACGGTTGGAATTTTGGTGAAAATTAGAGAAGAAAATGGCTTAAAAGTTAAAAATTGGTCGAGTTAATGTCAACTTCTCTGATGAAAACCAAAGAAGTTATTGACAAGTGCTTTGATGACTATATACATATTTGAAGCTAAGAGCTCTGATGATTATGAGAATAATTGAAGTTAAGAGATCTGATATGCGAATGGTTAAAGAGACTCGATGAAATTAAGCTTAACTCCTCCGATCGTATCAGAGGAGTTTATGTGAACTCTTTCGATACGATTGGAGGAATTAATGATAGATGTTTCAATGAGCTTATGAGAAATGAAGAGGTCGGGGTCAAATTCCCCACATTTTATCATAGAGGTTAAGTCTTTTTTTCCCAATAATTATCAACAAATATTGAGGGAAGGTTTATGATTTATTGATCCCTGCAAAAGAATGAAATGGTAATGCTTCTCCCTAAGATTTATTGCAAATATTTACCCCAAGCTCAAAATTGAAAACTTTTGTCGAGGGATTTCGAGACTTGATATTGTAGCTAATCCTTTGATCTAAGTTAAGGTATCCTTTGTTTCATGATAAGGCACGAGAGCTATAGAAATTGAGTAAGAGTCGAGGCTATGCAAGTATCGATGGTATTTCTCATCAGCCCATGGCTGCGGTGAGACATAGGCTCTAGGCTCGACTAGGAAGGATCCGTTGTAACCTTGATGTTTAGACAAGGAAATAGGGTTATGTAAGGGTATAGGTGAAGAAGTTTGTCATAGTGGTCATGGGGTGCCCCATGGTTTCTAGTGAAGAAACGAATAAACAAATGATAACATAAATAGCCCTAATGCTAGAAGGAAAACCTAACCCTAGAAAGAATGCCAAAGAAATGTCGAGGGCTTACCTGGTGGTTTAGTGACATGTGTCAAGAAGGTTAGTTGAGGGTGGGGGACTTTGAGCTCCGCGCTTGGCAACTCAAATCCTATTTTTCTTCTTTCGACAATCCATGTGATACTACTGATCGAGGAGGTCAAGTGCCTATATATAGGAAATTGCATGAGTCTAGGAATTCAATGAGGTTGGTGAAGATATTTTGAATCAACAAAGTTGATGGAAAGTTTGTCGATGTACATCAGAGGAATTCATGGGAATTCCTCCTATGTATATCAAAATACTTTCCATTAACTATGTACGTCATAGCTTGTTCAAAGAGGATGATAATAACTCCTTCGATGTATCAGAGGAGTTAGTGCTAGCTCCTTTGATGCATCGGAGGAGTTGTCACTAAATTTTGCGATGAAAGCTTTTGTCATTGCAGGGGGCAGGGGGGGGATAGTTTTCTATCAGTGTAGTTGGAGGAAAATCCTCCTATATTCATCGGAGGAGTTAATGTTAACTCCTTTGATGAATATCGGGGGAGTTTCAATTAACTTTCCTGAAAACAATAAAAAATTATCTTGAATTTCATAAGTGTTCCAAATTGAGAACAACGACTTGGTTGGAGAAAGGAATCTTGACAAAAAAGTTTTAGAAATAAATGAAGAAACCATTAGAGGAGATTTTCAAATTTGAAAAATATAAGGGGCCCCATTTTCTTGAGAGGATTTTACAAGTAGATTACAAGAAAATGGAGGGTTGTAGTGAATGGCACAACAAATGGAAACACAATGGGTGAAGCCTTGAATATCTATAAAATGGTATCCACACACATATTTCAAGGAGAAAGTTCATTATCTTGCACAAACCAAGAGATAAATAATAAGTCCCATAGCTCATGTTTTAACGAGACAATATTTGAGTGATAAAAAGGGAAGGTTAGGACCATTCCTCAGACCAGATTATCCTTTACTAATTTCTTATTCATATAATAAATGATCTAGTGGGAGGCATAAGGAGTATAACAGGGAAACGAAACATCATGAATTCTGAAAATGAAAGTTGTAATGCATTTCTCTAGTGTTTTCTCATTGCTAGAAAGTGTCCATATCCCCAATGGAGTCACACCAGTTTCACAAGCCCTGCTCCGCTGCCAAGGAGTGTCCATAGCCCTGACAAAGATACTTTCATGTCCCATGTAATATGGAATTCCTTTCCCCAAGACTTTACCTTTTTTAAATTTTTTATCTCTTATGCTTAGAGAGAGGGGGGTGGGGGGATTCTAGTTTTCCTTTAAAGGCACTAAGGATGACACTTGCGATAGTTATATTTTCTAACTTGATTATAGATGAGATAACTCCCTTAGTAATGGTATCTGGAATACTACAAATGTTGCTTCCCCAAAAAAATCCTTTTAGTCTGAACAATATACAGATCTGTTCTTGGGTAGGGTCCTTAGTTCCTTGCTTTTGTCGTATTAGATGTATGATGTTCATATAGTGATGATCTATGTTCCTCTATTATATTTGAATTGGGGTGATGCATAAAAAAGCTATATGATTATGATGGGATGTGACTGGAAGTGAAGTTACATAGTTATTAGGATATTGGCTCCAAATGTGCTACGATTTAGAAGCATAACCAGGACTAAGATATCAAATATTTGAGAAACCCAGGGTTGCAAATTTTTTTTTAAAGAAGAAAAACAAAAATCTGAAAATCGAACAAACTAGAAAATGATGAAAAACAAACAAAAAACAAAGTAAAAGTTGAGCGGGAAATAAAAAAATTGAAAATCAGACTTTTATTTATATACAAAGGAGGTGCTTCCACGAAGGATAGATAATGTAGTGCTTGAGAATATGGCCATTAATGGGGAGGGGGTCAACTTCCCCTTGGATGTTTTGTAACCGATAAGTACCCTGGCCAATCTTCTCTTTGATAACATAGGGACCAAGCCATAATTGTTGGAATTTCGAATGATTCCCTTTATCTTCATGTGGCTTCTCCCATTTTAGGACTAAATCCCCAACTTGGAACTCTTTCTCACCAACATATTCTTATAAAACCAACATTTAATTGCTCGTTGATGAGTTTCAAATTTGATTTTATCCTTGGCACGATTTTCTTATAGGTTCATCAAGGTATTGATACGTCGTTGGATGATGGGACATTCTCTCCCTCGAGACTATTGGGTGAGTTGTAGGGAAGGAAGGTAGATGTTCGATGGTAAACTAACTTCTTTCCCATAGACAAGGAAATACAGAGAAGTCCTTATAGAGGCCTTAGGAGTGATTCGATCAGACCATAGAGCATTTTGTAGAGAATTGTGCCAATTTCGCTGGTGATCAACTACAGTTCGTTTGAGGATACAAATTAGGTTCTTGTTTGTGGATTCAACCAAACAATTACCTTGAGGATAATATTTGAATGAGTACTTCAATGTAATTCTCTTTTCTAAAGAATACTCAGATAACTTCAATGATGAAAAATGAGTTGCATTATCAAATACGAGAGAATTAGGTACCCCAAACCTTTTGATAATGTATTGTTCAAGGAAATTAATCACTACTCCTTCATTCATCTTGATCATAGGTATTGCTTCAGTCCATCATGTAAAATAATCAGTAGCGGTTAGGATATACATGTGTTTCTTAGAGGAATGGGGATTATTGTCACCAATGATGTCCAACCCCCATTGTTCGAAAGGATCTTCAACAACAAAGGGTTGGAGTGGGACAACAACTTTATACTCTCTTCTTGTGTCTTTGTGGCATGCTTCACAACTTCGTGAAAATGCATGGGCATATTTGAATAGTGTAGGCCAATAGTATCCAACCCTCAATATCTTGTGAGTTGTTGTATATCTTGAGAAATGGCCTCCTGTTGGTCCATCATGCATATCTTTAAGGAATTTATTAGTGTCTTACTTTTCAAGGCACCAAAGTAGTACTCCATCATATTTATTTCGAAACAGAACGCCATCTACCAACTAATATTGTAGGGACTTCAGTATGAGTTCTCTTTTATGTTTGGGGTTGAGGTGATCTAGATTTGTGCCTTGTTGAATCTAATACTCGAGATCATTATAATATGATCCTTAAACAACTGGTATGTAAGGATCCTATTGTGTATAAATTGCTAGATCCTCATGCCATCCGTTCTCTTATTGATATTCATCATCGTATCCTTTGTCACCAATTTACAAAGGCCCTAACATTTAACAATGTTAGTTGGTTTAAACTCCAGGTCATATTATTGTAAGGTCATCATCCAATTACCTCGTCTCTCTCCCAGCTCTCTTTGAATGAAAAGAGATCTAACCTATAGATGAGGGAAGATAAATTTTGTGTGATTTTTCAAAATGTAAGGTCTAGATTGTTTGATTGTTTTATGGATAACAAAAGCTTTCTTGTCCATTGGTGGATAGTTCAGCTCAACACCTTATAGTCCAATGCTAATGAATGCGATGAGGTATTCATATTCTTGATCATCCTTCTATATGAGCACTGATGCAAGGGAATGATCATATGTAAAGGTGTACAACAAGAAATCCTTGGTGAAATCTAGACTTCGTAGATATGGGGAAACAACTATGGTGGATTTGATATTATTGAATGCTTCATTCTCCACTGGTGTCCATTCGAATTGAAGATCTTTCTTAATAATTCATTGAAGTGGATTTGCAGTTTTGAAAAAGTATGGAATTAATATTCTCACGAAGTTGATTTTTCTAAAAAAGAATTGCATTGATTTCTTACTATGTGGTGGGGGGGTTTTCAGAATGGATTTTGTTCTTTCCAAATCTACTGAAATTCCATCTTTGGAAATCACATGCCCTAGTAGTATTCCTTTTGAAACAAAAAAATAGTCTTTTTGGGATTCAATGAGATCCCATACTTTCTACATCGTTCAAATATTTGTTTCAGATGTCTTGGGTGATCTTCTCTTTTCTTTGAATAAACAATGACATCGTCAATATAGACAACCACACTTTGATCGATTAACACATTGAACACAATATCCATTTCCATTTGAAATGTAGCTCCTGCTTTCATTAAACCAAAGGAAATTCTTTTTCATGCATACATTCCACACTTAGTCCTAAATGTGGTTTTCATTTGGTCATGTTTTTCCACGAGAACCTGGTTGTATCCTAAAAACTCGTCCAATAAAGAAAACAACTCGGAGCCATAGATGAGTTCCAAGATCTGTTTCGTGGGGGGAATATGGTAGTTATATTTTTTAGAAGCTTGGTTTAGGTTCCAAAAATATATACATATTATGATTTCTCTTGACTTATTCCTAACAGGCACCATGTTAGATACCCAAGTTGAATGATGAAATTTGAAAATGATTTGAGCATCTAACAGTTTCTTTGGTTCCTTTTAGATGAGAGGTTCGAGATTTAGATGTATCTTTAGAAGATTTTGTTGGAATGGATTGACACCCTATTTAATGGGGATAAAATGTTGGATTATCCATGTTTCATAAGTATTTAGATAGTCATAAGTCCTAGAAAAGACATCTCGATACCTCTTGAACAACTCTGTGAATGTTAATTTTTCTGGCTCTGAACAACAAGTGCCCAGGTTGACATACTTGAGATGTTCAAAGGTTCCTAGATTGACGAAAAAATGCATCATGGTTGAAATGTTGGTCTTCGTATTAGTAGGCTTCCTGAACTTAGATTGTAGATCGAATAGTTTCTCAAGCGTTAGAACATTCTTTGGGACACATTTTGATTTTACTTTGCTTTCCTCATCCTTATAAGTCTGCAGGTCTTGCTGATGAGCCTCATCATCAATCACTGCATCTTGAAAAGTATATGAACTTGTAAGAAATAAGATAATCTAAATATCGTTGTTGAATACTCTCTAGTTTGTGATGTTATCTGGTATTGAAGGCATGAAAATCATTTCAACAGAAAAAACATCATCAGGAGGTATGAACCTAGATGTTGTGTTGGCCAATATACTTGCATCAATATTTTGACTATGAGGTATAGAAGTGATTTTGAATGCATCAAAGGAGTAGAATGGACTCCATACCTCTTGCTGATATTCTTTTAGATGTGGTGACAGGAAATCGATGGTATTTCTTACTCGCCGAATGATTATTTATGAATCACAGAACAATTTAAGGTACTTCACCTTGAGATCAATGGCCTTTTTCAGACCTTAGACTAACGCTTCATATTTTGCAGTGTTATTGGTGCATTCAAATTATAGGTGACAAGATATGAGTTTCTTACGTTGTTCAAGATTGATCAACACACATCCTGCCCCGACTCCTTCTTGTGTCCGACAGTCATCGAAGAACATGGACCACATGTTAGAAATTTTTGTTTTGTTAATTGAGATAAAACCTAATTTAGTTAATTTTTTACAAGTGCTATTATGTGTTCATGGGAGGATTTTAGATTGTAAATCTAGTTGTACTTCATATGTTTGCGCTTCATATCAACCATGGTCAGTCTCAAAGAAATGGTTACCCAAAAAAGAATGCACAAAATTGATAGGTTTGTTCTTACCTTCTGATTTCATAACCATGTGTTTCATGTGAGCTTCGCTATTTACCCGAATCTGATTTTCTTTTCCTTTATAAGGAAGCCATAAGTGGGACCAATCGGTGGAAAAACAACCCTGAAGTTTGGTTGAACAATCCCTGCTTAACAACAAACCATAACTTTCTGATATGTCAACAACAACAATATCTATATTTTGATACACTCTAGGGTCGGATGAAAGCCTAATTAAGACATATTTAAGTTCTCCTTTTACTTTAACATCCATTCTATCCAATTCTATGATCTTCGTTTAGTCATTTGTGGGACAACATTTATATTTTGGCATATTGAAAAGGGCATGATGTTAGAGGATGCACCTGAATCTTCCAAACAATTATGCACATTGAAATTGAAATTTTCACAAGTGAGCAGAAAAGGTGGAACTTAGGATTTTGAGTATGAACCTATGCTTGTTACATTTATAGTTTTCGCGATTTCCACTTTGTGTACCTCTTTTGACTCATCATTTAGAGAGATGCTATCAATAGTAGAAATGATTTTTTTTCTGAGTATTAATGGGGTTAAAATCATCATGCAGTAGGTCACGTTGTTGTGGTAATGAAGAGATATCAAACATATATATGTTGGCTTTTGTGTTTTTTCATGTCTTCTATAACGTTTTAGTCTAGAGCATGTATGTTTGGGTTGTTCATTGTTTGGCTTGATTTTGGTTCACATGTTTTGTTGTTGTTTGTTGATGTGTTAAGATTGGTGTTATTCCCAGTTGAATTTGATGTACTTGGTTTGTCTGTGTTGGCTGGAACAAACTGTTAAGAACCAAATATCAATATAGCATAGAAAAACCTCAGAATAAGTACTCAACGCCTTGAAAAAGAGAGAAATTCAGATAATAAGCCTCTTCAATGGGGAAACCTCCTTATACCCACATAAATGTCCAAATAAAAGATGATTCAAAATGAAAATGTCTCGTTGGTATATATAGGAGACTAGGAGGTACAATTACAACTAATGGACCCAAGATGACATAAATAAAGTAACATTACTATTGTAATATGCCCCAATTAACAGGTAATGTGCCACTATTTAGGGCTTAACAAGCCCCTCCCCTTGAGACAAGTGTTGTCTGCAACGCTTGAGTAACTCTGGATGTTTCTGTATAAAAGACTCATCTTCCCAAGTGGAATCTTCAGCCAGTAGTTTCCTCCATTTAATGAGATACTCTGAAATGGATCTATTCCTTAGCTGGCGACTTCTTGTGTCAGTGATGGATTTAGGCTCCAATATGATTTTTCCTTCCTCTTCGAGTTCTAGAAATATAGTTTGAACTGAAATCTTGTCACCTGTAACTTTATTTAAGCATGAAACATGGAAAACTAGGTGTACTCGTGAAGATGCAGGCAACTCCAATTTGTATGCCATAGTACCAATCTTTTGCAACACCTTATAAGGGCCATAGTACTTTGGTGATAATTTATTATCCTTATTGGCTTTCTTGAGGGACATATGTTTGTATGGTTGTAGTCTTAAAAATACCCAATCCCCTACTTCAAAACTTCTTTCACTACGATGTTGATATGCTTGTTGTTTCATGCGATTCTGTGTCATGGTCAGGTTGTCCTTTAATATTTGGAGAACTTGTTTTTGATGCTCCATGTGATCTTCCACTGCTTGAACCTTAGATTTTTATTTTAGAGAAGAAGTGATGGAAGGAGGGTGGTATCCATAGAGTGCCATAAATGGTGTCATTTTTGTTACAGTGTGAAAGGAAGTGTTATACCACCATTCTGCCAAGGGTAACCATTTGAACCATTGTGTTTGTTTATTAGAGATAAAGAAACAAAGGTAGCCTTCCAGACATTTGTTCACTATATCAGTTTGTCCATCAGATTGAGGATGATAGGATGAGCTATGAGCCAATTGAGTACCCAAGCAAGAAAATAATTATGTCCAAAAATGTCCAGTTAAGATGGGATCTCTATCACTTATAATAATCTTTGGGCTTCCATGTAGCTTTTGAACTGTCTCGATGAATGCGATGGCAACTGTACTGGATTTGAAGGGATGAGAGAGTGCACAAAAGTGTGTGTACTTGGTCAGTCTATGAACAATCACCATGATGACACTCTTTCCTTCAGACTTTGGTAACCATGTGATGAAATCCATGGAAAACTCCTCCAAGCACTGACTTGGGATGGATAATGGTTGTAAAAGACCTGGGGTATTAATTTTTTCCACCTTATTTTGTTGGAAAACCAAACATTCTGCCACAAACCTTTGAACATCAGTTTTAAGGCCATCCCAAAAAAAGTCCTTCTTGAACCTATGGTAGGTTTTCAAAAATCCTGAGTTCCCTCCTACCAGAGAGGTGTGCAATTCCAATAGTACCTTTTGTTTGAGTTGGGAGTTCTTACATAAATATAAGTGATATTTGTACCATAGTGAATTATTTTTCCATGTAAATGTATCTGATGCACTAGAATCCTGCTGCAACCTTTGAATGAGAGTCCACACGTTTTCGTCATTCTTCCATTCATCCCTTGCTTCTATTATCCAATCGGGTTGGATGATCAAGATAGCACAAACAAAGGCCTCAACATCTTCATCCTTTCTTGAGAGTGCATCTTCCACAACATTTTTCTTCCATTTTTAATAGACGATTTCAAAATCATAACCCAATATCTTGGTCACCCATTTTTGTTGTTCCTCTGAAGATAGTCTTTGTTCCAAGAAGTATTTAAGACTATCATGATATGTTTTGACCTTGAAGTGCCTACCTATTAGGTAAGGGCGTCATTTCTTCAATGCATGTAGTATTGCAATCATCTCCTTCTCATAAATTGGTTTGTGTAAGTCCTTTCCCTTGAGTGGACGAATTTCAAAAGCGAGGGGCCTTCCTTCTTGCATTAGGAAAACACCAATGCCATTTACTGAGGCATCAAATTCCACAATAAAGGTTTTTGTGAATTCTGGTGTGGTCAAGACAGGAGCTTTGAAAATCACCTCTTTAAGTTGTTCAAAAGCTTTAGTTTCCTCTAGAGTCCATGAAAATGCATCCTTCTTATTTAGTGTCATTAAAGGTGCTGCTATTCTCCCATAGTTCCGAACAAACTTGCGGCAGTAACCTGTCAAACCCAAAAATCCTCTAAGATTCTTCAATGTTTTGGGAATCGTCCAATCCATCATGGACTTAATCGTGTTAGGGTCTACCTTGACACCTTCATGAGATACAATATGACCCAAATACTCTACCTCCTTCACCCCAAAGAAACATTTGGACGGTTTGGCATATAGTTGTTTCTCCTTTAGTAGTTGTATCACCTTGTCAACATGTCACACATGATCCTCCCAAGACTTTCTATAGATTAGTATATCATCAAAAAATACCAACACAAATTTTTGAAGGAAGGGCTTGAAGACGAAATTCATCAACCCTTGGAATGTGGAAGGTGCATTTGCAAGATACCAGATATATAAAATATGCAGAACAGAAACGAAATGCTAGAAATAACAGAATAACAGTAGAATATCCAGCATAATCTTCTCAATACATAGAAACGATATATGAAATAGCAACAGAAATAGCACTTGAACAAAAATAGCACTTGATTCAGATAGCAATGTTCACAGGCCTCTTCGAGGGGGAAACCTCCAATTGAGCAGCGCTCTGTTAC
>JASDQU010253802.1:3739-13819 GCA_032191745.1 Picea mariana
ACACTAACATTATCCATATCAATATATATATAAACTATCACATGGATTCCATACACTAACACTATCCATAATTCATCATTTCACATATAACACTAACACTATCCACAACTAATCATTTAACTTATAAACTGTTATATGGATACTATCACAACTTAATAATTTGGTATAGTGTAACAACCATATACCATAACGATAAAGTTAGTAACCCTACCCGACTAGTCACATGGATCGACATTGAATAGGTTCGAAACTGTTTAATGGCGGATTTCAGATCGGTCCTGTGGGAATTTACCTCTGGTTATTTCATTAATGGGGAGGCATGTATCATACCTCCCAAAATTGACACTTAGGCAGTCGTGCCCAATGTGGGCTCACCATCTCCATGGCTTCACATGGTAGATGGGTGGTGCGTACCTACTGTGTTTACTCCTCTACAAGGTCTTCGAGGAAACCTTTATTCATTGTCTGCCCCCTTTGGTCTTGTAACATTTTTTGTCTTTGCGTTTGCAGCACGGCCTGTGCACATTAGGGAGGTTCAACTCTTTGGTCCTGTAATGAGTTTTTTCTCCGTGTTTGCAACACAACCTGTGTGCGTTAGCGAGGTTCAGCTTTTTAGTCTTGTAACAATTTTTGTCTCTGCATTTGCAACACGAACTATGCGCCTTGGTGAGGTTCCGCTCCTTGGTTCTCTAACAGTTTTGTCTCTATGTTTGAAAACCACGACCAATGCACTATGGAGAAAAAAACAACACATACTCAGGGTTCTTTGTATGCCAAGGTGATTAACGATTATGTTATTTAAGACCTCTGTGTGAAGATATTTCATGATGTGCTCTTTGTTTAAGGATTTACATGTATTAACATTGCGCCTCCATATGCAATTTTCCTCTCGGAGTTCCTCTGTGTTTAAGGTTTTGGGACTAGAGGTTTATTGTGTTTCCCCTCAGTTGATTGTTGTTCTTCTACCCTTACTCCTTACAGTTCTTTCATGGCCCGAAAATTTTTAAAGGTTGAACCCTGGTTTGTCTCCTTTCACCATTGCAACCCTACAAGTCTTATGATCTGGAACTCATCCTAAGAATCCTGAGACTTCCTACGCTGACTACTATTATCCTGACTTGTATATTTTCAAAACTCCATAGGGGATTTTCATAATTGCACTTTCTATTTTCATGGAAATATTAAACCTCTAAGAGGAGTCCGAAATTTAGCCCATGTGAAATTATAAATAGTAGTATAAAACCCTCTACGGGAATTCGTAATTACTCTCTATGTAAAATATATTAACACTATGTAAATCATAATCTATTCTTTGTGTATGAAAAATAGTGTTATTTACCATCTGTGGGGATTTGTAATTACGCTCTGTGTAATTATGTTAACACTTTGTGGAATTCGTAAGTTATGCTCTCCCTAAATATACACAACAATCTTAATCCTTTGAAGGAAGTTGTAGATTTATGCTATGCATGATATTTGTAGCAGCATTAATTCTCAGTGGAATTTATAAATGTACTCTCTGTGAAATGTTTTCATATTTACTTTCCGTGGATATAATTAGCAATATAAAACAAGGTTGTAATCATTTGAAATGACACTTGTTTGTACCCTTTGGTTATAAAACGAGTCTCTATTGGAAGGGATTTGGTTCTTACTCTAGTGTTATTTAATTGGTGTGATTCAAAATGAACAATACACAGGTCACAACTCTTAGATTTTAAAGATTTAAATGTGAATATACACAGTGATTCAGAGAAATATAAAGGTGTGCCTCCCTATTGATTAATCTAAGCACAATCTATTTTACTTTCAATTTCTCTATTTTATAAGTAAAGTTTTATGAACAGATACATGAATTTAATGATGGGGTCCTTTTTCTATTTTTAAATCTCCCTCGAAAGGTATTCAAGTTCTAATCTATGTGTGTATTACTTCAGTTACATACAAATTTTATACATACTTCATAGAATATGTTTAAAATACAAGTAGTAGTAGAGTCTTTGGCCTATGATACTCCAACTGTAATATTTTGAACAGTGATCGATTGAATACAAGGGTTGACTTTGTAAGATACTTTGAGTTCATCATTATGTTTTTGTAGTAAATAATAATGCATTATTTCTGTCTATTCTATGTTGTGTTGTACATATTTTAATAGTAATTCAACATATTTATATAATTCAATGGTCAATAGGAATATAACAATAGTTTAATCATTCCTTTATGCATGATGATGTAGTAGCATCGTATAAAGCCCAAGTGCGTGCTTAAAACTGAGGAGATGGCTGGATGGAGAAATGAAATTAAATACATTTTTGTGAAAACATTGTGAATTTTCAAAATTTGAAACATTAATGTAATGGATGGGAGGAAAGTGCAGTTGCATTTATGCCTCAAAGATCCAAACTGATTTTGGAGCATATGTTCCTATTCGTTAGATGTAATAGGCATTTATGTGTGTTTAATGAAAATAGGTAGATTTAATTTAATAGATTAGACAATTTAGGAGCATGGGAGGGAAAACGGATGATAGAAACCCTCAACCCTTGTATCATTGTAACATAATTCAGATTTCGTAAGTTGTTGAGCTGCAGAGGAGAATAGAGAATTTTATGCATTCTAGCTGTTTTTATTTACCATGTATAGGAGCATGGGAATTAATAGAAGAAAACTTTGATTCCAATCTATGTGTTTGTTATGGTTGTTGGAACCACCTATTGAATGGTATGTTGCGGGCTATTTTATATTCTATGTGTGCATTTTATTTCCATGAAATATGTGTGGGTATTCTCTAGAATTCTATGTTTAATGTTTGAATTCTAGATAAGGGGAGAAAGAGTTTTAGTTGTTTCTCTTTCTGAGAACTCCTGCAAAGAGCGCAGTGGAGGGTTTGCAAGGAGTGCGTCGATCAGGTTGTGAGTTTCATCTTAGAACCCTCAGAGGAGATTCAAATTGTGTTTTTACAGGCCAAAGTGCAAGGTTAGCTCAGAGCCATGTAAGGTGTACGTAGGCTGAGTGAGGTATGGTATTTTACCAAATCAAGAGGGAGATTGAGAGACTGATGTTGTAAGAGGTGCTCAGAGTCAGAAGACACAAATAACCAGAGGTTATTTGAAAATTTACTGTAAGGAGTGCACGTAGAGGCCCTTTTGGAAGCCTTTAGTTCGCAAATAAAAGATCAGAAGGGATAATACCTATGAAGTGTTCAAAGGGAGGTGGAGGTCAAAATCTTCTCAAGGAAGTCATGTTCACGAGGGAGGACGCCATGTCATTTGCTAATAAGTCCTCATGGAACTAAAAATAGACAGTGGAATCACTTCAAGGAGAAGTGTCGATGTTTCGTGGACTGTCGGATCTGATAGACCGACAGAGGGATTAAGACTGAGTGTCTTGCGACACCCATAAGTTCAGGAGGAGTGGTGACTGTTAGATCTAGATCAACGAAGAGTGTTGATCTTGTATGTGAATTCACGTATCAGAATTCGGGGAATGGAGTGACCAGTGGTTTGGGTCGAGTGTTATGGATTTCCAATTGGCAAAATCCTAATACAATGAGGGTCGTCGGATCGAGGGAGGCACACATCCATCGATCTCGTCGAAAGCATGATTTTGGAGTTGGGGATTTGTAGAGGGAGAGGAACGGTTGTTCATTGTTCTCTCAAGTTGTGAAAGCTAAAGACTCATGCAAACAGGTGGCAAGGACCCACCCTATAAGTAGAGTAAACAGAGGTGACAAGTGACATGTGCTCGTTGCTTGGGGTGGAGTCAACCTTCATTGACATATCACGTTTCGAGGATTCACAAGGGAAGAGCACGAGAGTGCTCCAACTGGTGAAGTCACAAGTTGTGAAAGGTGCTTGCGTAAGGCTTAGCTGTGGTCATATTGGAAAAGGGGATGAAGAGGGGGCTTGCACCTTAATCCCATTCGTAATTTTGTGTTTCGGCTATTGCCAACAGTTGTGGAATTGCATTCGAAGTGCCCAACTCGCGAGACCCGAAATCCTTTGCAAGCTTAAACAAGGAGTTTAGTTAACCCTTGTCGAGGTTTAGAGAAGATCCTGTGTGGATCTCAGCCTGAGGGCACGTGGTCTGCACCATTTGTGGTATCAGAGCCTAGAACAAATTCTTTTCTTTCTACAGTAGAGAGAAAAGAGGAATTTTATAGCCATGCTGCCGAGAAGAAGAGAAAGGCCCATACCTGATGTAGTAGTGGAAAGAGAAATGCGTGAATTATGTGCCAAAATTGATGCTATGGAGACAACAGAGAGGAGAAAAGTTGACACTAGGGATATCAGCGAAGCTGAAAGTGAAAATGAAGCTAAAAACGAAGGAGAAGAAGTTGCAGTCGAAGATGTTGCAGAAGAACACCTATTCAGGGTTGTTGCAAAGATAGGTGCTAGGGAAAAAATGGACGTTCCAATGCACGAAGGCAACCAAGATGTTGAAGAGCTTCTAGACTAGATTAGAGTTGTAGACAAACACTTTGACTACGAGGATGTTGAGGAAGACAAGAAAGTCAAACATGTCATTACTAGACTTAAAGGGCATGTAGCACTGTGGTGGGATGAACTACAGGCTGATAGACATTGCAAGGGAAAGGAGAAAATCAAGAGTTGGGACAGAATGGTCGCAAAAATGAAAGCCAAGTTTATACCCAGGGATTATCAAATAAATCTGTTTCAGAGGATGCAGAATTTGAGACAAAAGTTGATGTCAGTGAAAGAATACACTGAAGAATTCTATAGGATAAACATCATAGTAGGTCATCGGGAAAGCGATGATGTGAAAGTTGCTAGGTATATGAATGTTCTACGATATGACATCTAAGATAAGATGAGAATGATAACCATCCGAACCATAGAAGATGCTTATCAGATGGCTCTAAAAGCTGAAGAGAAGATAAGATGAAAGCAAGGTCAAAGAGGCCAAGGTAGAAGTCAAAGCAGAGGCATGACAATTGTCCAGGATAGAAATCAGAAGCCTAAAGAAGAGGGGAAGAAACCACAACCTCAACCTAAGAGAGGAGGAAGCTCACAGGGGAGGAAGTATGTGGATAGAAATACTTTTCCTCAAGTCAGAGGAAGAGGAAGAGGCAGAGGAGGTAAAGTAAAATGCTTTGTCTATGGAAAAATCAGACATAATTCCTATGAGTGTCCAGATAGGAAGAAAGATGATGGTGAAACTCACATTGCCAAAGCTCAAGGATGGAATGTTGAGGCAGAGGACACTGAGGGCGAAAGATCTTTGATGATGCGAAAATTTCTCTTGAAACAGGAGAAGGAGCCAGAGAACCCAACCCAAAGAAATAGTCTATTTCAGACTGCTTGCAAAACCAAATACAAGGTATGCAAGGTCATAGTGGACAGCGATAGCACAGATAATCTTGTATCTATGGAAATGGTGGAAAAGTTGGAGCTATAGACTATTGCACATCTAAGCCCATACAAAGTTTTGTGGCTACAAAAAGGACATCAGGTAAATGTCACTAAACAATGTTTAGTTGAATTTAAAATAGAAGGATATAAAGATGAGATATCATGTGATGCCATTCCCATGGATGTTTATCATCTATTGTTGGGTAGACCGTGGCAGTATGATAGAAATGTGGTGCACGATGGGAGAAAGAACATGTACACTTTGGAGAAAAATGGTAGGACACACATGTTGCTGCCAATTAAGGATAAAGAGGTGAAAACTGAGATGAGCAACACTGTACTTCTCATGAGTGGGAAGGAACTTCTTAAGGATGTCAAGAATAAGGAATAAACGCAATTCATTTTGGTTAGGAAGCCTAGAATTGTTTTGAACATCACTAGGATAGATGATTTACAGAATAAATCCAGGAGTTACTGGAAGAATTTGCTGATATAGTCATGGATGAACTACCTTGTTCATTGCCACCTATCAGGAGTATAAGCCATCATATCGATCTTATACCTGGAGCAAGTTTTCCAAACAAAGAAGCTTACAGGTTGATGCCGCAGGAGAATGAAGAAGTTAAGAGATAGGTCCAGGACTTAATGGACAAAGGATTGATTTGGGAGAGCTTGAGTACATGCGTTGTTCCAACAATGCTTAGCCCAAGAAAGGATGGTGGTTGGATAATGTGTACAGATTCAAGGGAAATCAACAAAATTACCATCAGGTATAGGTTCCCATTGCCAAGGATGGATGACTTGATGGATTGCTTGAGTGGAGCAAAGTTTTTTTCAAAGATTGATTTGAAAAGAGGATATCATCAAATTAGAATGAGAGAAGATGATGAATAGAAGACAACATTCAAGACGAATGAAGGGTTGTATGAATGGATTTTCATGCCATTTGCCTTGACGAATCCACCCAGTACTTTCATGATGTTGATGAAAAAAGTCCTGAGAGATTTCATTGGGAAATCTGTCATTGTATATCTTGACGATATATTAATTTTCAGTAAAACTGAAGCAGATAATTTGAAGCATTTATCTACAGTGATGAGAAGGTTACAGCAAGACAAATTGTTTATCAACATGAAGAAATCGTCATTTATGAGGACATATCTCATTTATTTGGGTTTTGTTATCCCTGCCAATGAACTGAAAATGGATCCGAAAAAGATAAAGGTGATTAATGATTGGCCATTGCCAAGGAGCATGTTTAAAGTTCAAAGCTTCCATGGTTTGGATAGCTTCTACAAGAAATTCATTTGAAACTTCAGTGGAATTAGTGCACCAATGATGGATACGATGAAGAAAAGACATAAATATTTTCACTGGATGAAGGAAGCGGAGAAGAGCTTCAACCTGCTGAAGGGGAATATCACCGAGCAACCAATTCTGGTTGTGCCAGATTTCAGCAAGACATTTCAAGTCAGGTGTGATGCAAGTGGATTTGCCATTGGAGCGGTCTTAAGCCAAGACAACATGTCGGTCTCATATCTTAGTGAAAAAATGAATGAAGCAAAGATTTAAGTACTCCATGTATGACAAAGAATTCTACGCAGTCATACAAGCACTAAAGAAATGGAGGCACTATTTGGTTCCAAAAGAGTTATTTTTGTACAATGATAATCATGCTTTGCGATTCGTGACTCGACATGAAAAGTTGAACCAAAAACATGCTAAATGGGTTGAATACATGCATAATTTTACTTTTGTGACTAAGAATATTTATGGAACTGCTAACAAAGTTGTTGACGCTTTGAGAAGAAAATGTTTGCTTATGAAGGAATTTAGAGTTAATACTTTGGGTGTTGATAACCTCAAAGAAATGTACGAGGATGATCCAGATTTTAAAGATGCATATGAGGCATTAGAGAATCCAATTCTTAGTGACAAAAGCCAATGGATAGAGTACATGATCCAAGATGGACTATTATTCAGGGGAAATTAGCTATGTATCTTGAAATGCTCCATGAGGGAGAATTTGCTGAAGGAAAAGAAAAACAGAGGATTGGTCGGACACTTCAGTCATGACAGAACGTTCTCAAAGTTGAATGGCTCATATTATTGGCCAGCGATGAGGACATATGTGAAGAAATTTGTGGACAGGTGCAGAATCAGCCATTACCCATACCCGAAAGGCTGTAGGACGTAGTGAGCATGGATTTCATATTAGGACTACCAAGGAGATAGAGGGGATATGATTCAATCTTTGTAGTGGTAGACATATTTTCAAAGATGGCACATTTCATACCATGCTAGAAATCCAGTGACACAACTCATATTGCAACCATGTTTTTCAAGGAAGTCGTCAGACTTCACAGCTTGCAAAGGAGGATCATTTTTTATTGAGATACCAAGTTCGTAGGACATTTCTAGAGGACCTTATGAAAAAATTTGGGGACGAACTTGTATTTTAGCTCAGCGTATCATCTTCGGACGGATGGACAGACAGAGGTCAAGAGCAGGATCTTGAGATATTTGTTAAGGAGCTTAGTGAATGAACACCACAGTCAATGGGATCACATTCTGCCACAGGCGGAATTCTCTTACAATGATTCACTCAATAGAAGCACATGGCAGAGTCCATTCCAAATTATATATGGAATGCAGCCAAGGGGAGTCTCTGAATTGAAAGATTCAGAAGAAGATGAATTCAGAAGTGCTAGTGCAGAGGACTTTGAAGAAGGAATGAAGGAGCTTCATAGCAGAATCAAGGAGAGATTGCAGAATTTGAGTAAAGAGTACAAGCGTAGAGCAGTTCAACATAGGAGAGAACTTCAATTTGAATTTGGTGATTTGATTCTTATGCATTTGAGGAAGGAAAGGTTCCCAATGGGAACACAAAACAAGTTGAAGATGAAGAAAATTGGACCATGCAAGGTCATAAGAAAATATGAGGCAAATGCGTATAAGATTGAATTACCCGATGGGGTCGAAATTTCATCGATATTCAATGTCATGGATTTTTACCCTTACAAATCTGAAGAAGCAGGAGCAGAAGATAAACAAGAAAATATTCAATGGACAAAATAAATGCCTGTAGCTAAAAAGCCACAGATAGAAAGCATAACTGACAAGAGGATTAGCAAAATGACCAGGAGAAAAGTGTATTTTGAATACTTGGTCAAGTGGGAAGGAAATTCAATTGAAGATGTCAGCTGGGAGAATGAAGCAGAAATTCGAAGACATGGACAAACCGTGCAAGAGCTCATGAACAGGAGTTCATGAAAATTTTCAAGTGAGGGAGTATGATGCATGAGCATCGTATAAAACCCAAGTGCATGCCTAAAACTGAGGAGACAGTTGGATGTGCAGATGCAATTAAATACATTTTTTTGAAAACATTGTGAATTTTCAAAATCTAAAACATTAATGTAATGCATGGGAGGAAAGTCCAGTTGCGTTTATGCCTTGAAGATCCAAACTGATTTTGGAGCATATGTTCCTATCCACCGGATGTAATAGGCATTTATGTGTGTTTAATGCAAGTAGGTAGATTTAATTTAATAGATTAGACAGTTTAGGAGCATGGGAGGGAAAACAAATGATATACACCCTCAACCCTTGTATCATTGTAACATAATTCAGATTTCGTAAGTTGTAGAGCTGCAGAGGAGAACATAGAATTCTATGCATTATAGCTGTTGTTATTTACCATGTATAGGAGCATGGGAATTAATAGAAGAAAGATTTGATTCCAATCTATGTGTTTGTTATGGTTGTTGGAACCACCTGTTGAATAGTATGTTGCAGGCTAGTTTATATTCTCTGTGTGCATTTTATTTCCATGAAATCTTTGTATGTGTGCTCTAGAATTCTACGTTGAATGTTTGAATTCTGGATAAGGGAAGAAAGAGTTTTAATTGTTTCTCTTTCTGAGAACTCCTGCAAAGAGTGCAGTGAAGGGTCTACAAGGAGTGCATCGACCAGGCTATGAGTTTCATCTCAGAACCCTCAAAGGAGATTCAAATCATGTTTTTACAGGCCAAAGTGCAAGGTTAGCTCAGAGCCATGCAAGGTGTGCACAGGCTGAGCGAGGTCCGGGATTTTACCAACTCAAGCGGGAGATTGAGAGACTGTTGTTGCAAGAGGTGCACAGAGTTAGAAGACCCAAATAACCAGAGGTTATTTGAAAATTTTCCATAAGGATTGCACGCAAAGACCCTTTGGAAGCCTTTAGTTCACAAGCAAAATATCATAAGGGGTAGAACCTCTGAAGTTTTCAAAGGGAGGCGGTGGTTGAAGTCGTCTCACAGAAGTCAAGTTCGGGAGGGAGGATGCTACTTCATTTCACAATAAGTTCTTGTGGAGTTGAAAATGGATGGTGGAATCACTTCAAGGAGAAGTGTCAAAGTTCCTTGGACTGTCAGATCTAATAGACCAATAGAGGGATTAAGACTGAGTGTCTTACAACACCCATAAGTTCAGGAGGAGTGGTGACCGTTAGATCCAGATCAATGGAGACTGTTGATCTCGTATGTGAATTTGGGGAATGGAGTGACTAGTGCCTAGATCTTACTTAGGAGAGCCCAAGACTATGAATGTCTTCTTGGTCGGTAATTCCAAATTCCATTCTTATATTTTATTTGCGGAACACAGTTTCCTTCAAAAACCCATCACTCTGGAGTCCTATTGCGAATTCTATGTCTGTTATTCTACC
>JASDQU010253808.1:0-10830 GCA_032191745.1 Picea mariana
TATTTTATTTATGTCGGCTTTAGGCCATTAGTTGTAATTATACCTCCTAGTCTCCTATATATACCAAGGAGACATTTTCATTTTGAATCATCTTGTACTTGAAAATTTAAGTGGGGTAAAATGAGGTTGCCCCCTCGAAGAGGCTTATTATCTGAAATTATCTCTTTTTCAAGGCGTTGAGTACTTTTTCTGAGGTTTTTCTATGCTATATTGGTATTTGGTTCTTAACAAAATAAATGTTCCTTTGGAGCTGCGAAAGTGGAGTGCCTAGGTCATATTGTCAGCAAGGATGATGTATGGGTGGATCCTAATAAAAATAAAGCTATGCAATATTGGCCTCCTTTTAAAACTCTTAAGATCTCGCGTGGTTTTTTGGGTATAACGGGATATTATCATAAGTTTTTTCATAATTATGGAAAATTTGTCACACCTCTCACTACTCTCCATAAAAAGAATGATTTCAATTGGACTCCAGTAGTTGATCAATCCTTCCACTCCTTGAAAGAGTCTATGTGAATGACTCTTGTCCTGGAACTTCCTCACTTCACAAAGAATTTTGTCTTGGAATGTGATGCTTCAAGGAAAAGTAATTGGGGCGGTCCTCATGCAAGATGGAAAGCCTTTAGCCTTCACTAATAAAGAAATATTGGAGAAACATTTGGGCCAATGAATCTGTGAAAATTAAAAGTTGTCTATTATGCAAGTTGTATATCTTTGGCATCCTTATCTATTGGGGAAATTCTTCCAAATTAAAATTTCATCCCTAGAGGAACAATAATGGGTTACCAAGGAATTTGGATATTATTATGAGATCATTTACAAGAAGGTAAAATAAAACGTGGTTGGTGATGCTGTTTCCAAGATGTATGAAGAAGAAGGGTCTCTTTTCCCCCTCTCCTTCATTGTACTAGATTAGATCCAGGATGTTCTCCAGGAATGAATGCATGACCCCAATATTTATGGCATGATCCAAAAATTGCAAAACCATTCTCCAACTTCTCCAGGGTACTCTTGGGACAATGAAGAGATTCACTACAAAGGCATTATAAATTTAAGAAAACAATCACAAATTAAATCCACAATCCTCTCTGAGCTTCATGCTTCACCAACAATCGTGCATTCCAAGTTTACCAAAAACTATGAGTGGGTCAAAAATTATTTTTTCTTGGATGGTATGAAACAGGATGTCCAGAACTTTGTGGTTAAATGTGATTTATGTCAACACAACAAGGGAGAAATATTGAAATCTCTAGGCACACTCCAACCATGTCCAATTCCCCCTTCTATTTGGAGGGATATTTCTATGGATTTCATTTTTTGTCTTACCTAAACGAGGAAATAAGTCAATCATCATTGTTATAACCCTAATTTGCACCAGACATGCTTGTCTGGCATTAGGCCATCTCAGATTCCTTTATTTCCAAAACACTGTTGAACAACTCTTCTTAAAAACCCCTTTTATAAAGGCCCACGTGCTCTGCTCCATTACTGCACGCGTGTACACGCTAGCTGACCCAATACAACCCATGTGTACCTACAAAAGCACGAAAAAAGGAAAGTTGATGACGAAAAACACAACTTTGGTTGAGTTAACTAAACCTTTCGGCCATGCATGGCCGAGGGTTCGACCAAATACCTAGCTTCTTCTAGCCTATAAAAGAAGGGTTAGGGGTCCCATTTGGAAGAGGAGAATCATAGTAAAGAAACTATACCCGATTGTGCATTCCCTTTGTCCCAACCTTTAGCCTTTTTTGTGCAAAGAGAAATATAAAGCAAAGAAGTTGGAGGATAGTTGAAGAGGAGCCCAGGACCAGGTTTGTGGAGCAGTGGCTAACTTCATCATTGTAAGTTGATTTGTTGAAGTTAGTAATAAAGAAGTACTTTTCCCATCCCACCATATGAGGTTTTCATGGTTTATTGCATACATGTTGATTGAATCTTTAACCCATTAATCTATATATGAAATGCATGTGGAGTTCTTTATTTGTCTTGTGTGAATGAAGGTCAACCTTGGGATGAGAGCTGCATTCAAAGAGTGATCAAGTGTCAATAAGGAGATATCAAACGTCCGAAATAAGGTATGCTCACTTGATCTTCTTAACTATGTATTTGCTTAAAGAATAATGGGGATTAGGTATGGGACGACGATAGAAAGTAGGAATCTTTAGGTCATTTCTACATGCATGATAAAACACTAAGTGTTAGTCTGTAGAGGGATTTCCCACTCACAATAGAATTGGCGACCATACTTGAGACTATCTAGGGTTTCTGGGAATATTTTTTCGGTATTTTTAAGAACTGGTTTCAATTCATGTTTTTAAAGTTTCTGCAAAAGTCTAAGCTAACAGAGATTCTGGTCTTCCATACTAGTTATCTCTATTTCTTTGCTTGACTGTATTTTTTTTTTCCTGAGACCCATAGAGGTACACGCGACTTGTATAAGGTCTGCACGCGTGTACCCACGCCCTACATTCTCACAGCCCACGTGTACACGCTAGCTCACGGAGTGTCAGTCGTATGTATGATTCCAGAAAATTTCTTTTAGGGAGGCAGTCATCCTCTTCCCTGTCAAAATTAGTCCTTCTCAGGGGTTTTCTGGAACTCTTTCTAGTCTTTGTTGTTTGCAGTTTATAGCTTAGGTTTCACCTCAGATTGGTTTGTTCTATGATGTTTTCCTTGAACTGTTTTCTTTTTTCTGTTAGAGTAATTGTCTGAGTCTTCAAGAGATTTTGGTTCTCAATACCAATAGTTTCTGCCTGAGCTGACTTGCTTGGATTTTCATTTGTCTTAGATTTTTAGAGATACAAGATGCCTGTATAAGGCCAACACGTGTGTACATGAGCTCTGACTTTACACAGCTCGTGTGCACATGCTTGTTGTTGAACTGTCAGCAGTGTGCTTGTGGAGAAATTTTTTGTTGAGGCAGTCATCCTTTCCTTTGACAAGAGTTATACCTCTCAGGTTTTTGGGTCTCTGTCATAGCAGTCAGTAACTTAGGTTTGATCACAACAATATCTTTCTTTTTCATTTAGAAGTTTTCCTCAAAATTTTCTTTTATAGGGTTTTTAAGCAAGTGTGAGAGTCCAATTTTAATTTTCTTGTGTGTGATTTTTAAAGTGAATCTTTGCGATCTATGCTTAGGCTAGAAGTTTTCTTGGTTTTGACTTGTTGATACTTTTCCTTTTTGCTTTGTGAGCATTCAAATAAAAAAAAAATCTTTTATTTCTTTGTTTGGTTAAAAAGTGTTGTTTTTCATTAGTAACCAGGGAAAAGTCTTTGCTTTCATAAGTTCTTGATGGTTTACATAGATAATAAGTAGCTCGTAGTCGAGTGAAATCCTACTTTGAGTTTGTTTTTCAAAGATCTTAAGAAAATTTTTATGTTTGAAAAGTTGTTTAAGATTTGAGTTAAGTGAAGGTTTTTTGTTTCCATCTTTCTGTTTATTTTGCTTTCATCTTTCAAACATCACTAGTTTCACTTTCATAACCTTTGACTTAAGACAAGCCATAAAAATTAACACTAAATCTAAAATTCATTAGAATTTTTATGTTTGTAGGGTCAACCAACTAGTTTAGGGTTAGGGCCTTGAATTAGGTTGGAGAGAAAACTCTTCAAGGCCATTAAAATCAAACATTGGAGTTTGATTTAGGGAGTGTCAAAGTCCAGTATCGTGAAAGTTATCCGGGAACCCCTCTAACATAGGGGATAAACATGAGGTCACGTGCGAAAAGGTAGCAGATATAACCCCTCCAAAGCTGGACCAATCATAGTGAAGAACACATATAGAGGGCTTGTCTTGGGATTTCGTCGATTGCATTTGCCACGGTGCTACGTGGGTCTCAAATCGGTTCAATATCCTCAATTGTCTTTCGGACCACTTTATTTTGATACCCGTGATAGGTTTCAGGCTTGATACCCTACTCATTGTGGTCTACCTGACTTTTGACTGTACCCGCATGGTGATTGTTCGTGCACTGGCAACCTAGTTGCTTATCTTTTTAGAGACACACACAGGTGACTGCGGGGGTATATCTTGGTACCTAGGAAAGACATCGGGCCATGCTTTGTAGAGTATACCTAGAGGGTGCTTCCTTGTTTGAGTTGCACTTGCACCGGTAAGTTTCTCTAGTGTTGGTTGTTGTAACTATTCTTCCAATTAGTTTAGTGTTTGTTTGTTTTATCTAGTAGGGACTTTTTTAGTGTGTGTTGTTTTTTGAATGAATGGAAAGCCCTAGGGTGTCTTTGATCTTCTCACACAATGGAGGATCACGAGCTTCGTCGGTCCCGAAGGCTTCTAGGCCTATCACCAGTTACACTGGAGCCACCTTCGCCACCACTAAGGTGAAATCTAGACCAACAAGGGTATTTTGAAGCGGCCGGGTCACAAGAAATTGTGCCTGACCAACATCCGGAGGAAATGACCATTTTAGACTTTGGAGAGAAAGATCTTGGTCCATATGAAACCCCAACCACTGAGCTTTCAGCACCCATCATCATACAGATTCACCCTTATGAGTTCCAGATAATGTCGTACACAACGATGGAAACAAATGTTGTCACTCCTTCTGGGAATTCTTCAATTCCCACTACGGTTATCACCACAAGAGAGTTTCCACCTCCTAACCCACCATCACCAGTCCAAGCCACCATGGTCTCGACCACCTCTACCTCGCATAGTGGTCTAATCCCATCTATGGTGGTGGCCACAATCCCTTTCACACCAAGTGTGACAGGCCCTCCGTTCTCATACGAGATGCCTAGCTCAGGTACAAGTCTTGTACTTTCCTACTCCACTTCACAGACTTTAGGTCTGTGGGTAGGGAGCTCTAACGATCCTTTGCAAGGCCACAAGGGGGGCACTTTATCTCCTTTTAATGCTTTCCCTTACAGGGGAGGTCATATACCTCCTTCATCCTTTTTTCTCGGTGGCACGCACTAGCCATCTGTCGGGCCACCTGCACACCATAGTTTATTTAGAGCAGGGAGTCAAGGACCACCTTCGCATAATATGTCGATAGGTTTGACACCATTTTCTTTGTTCGGTGCGTTTGGTAACAATGCCTTCTCGTCAAATTCTTTCCCAACTGGGGGCAATCTCAGTTTTGGACAACCTATTCCTATTCAGGGTACTATTCCTGCACAGGGGGCAAACCCAGGAACTTCTTCCACATCAAGGCCTTGGAATTTTTGGCAGGGATTCGCTCCCTCGTCAGGAATGTTGATCTAGGGCAATTCTTTTCACAACTAATGGAACCTCGGATAAGGTACTATGCCTATCCCCATGGGATCGACATGGGGAAACCCTTCCCAAAGTCTTCCGACCATCTACGTCCTATTTTGGGAATCAACCGATGATGTCTCCTCACACGCAAAATCTATACGCTGGTCATGGCCATGGATTTTACCAGAACCCAGGCCAGTAACCGAACTTTTCCTAGCAACCTGGTGCCAGTCAAACTCCAGGTCCCTTTTTCCCAGGTTATCACCAACAACCCAAACTACCTTTCCTGGAAAACTTGCATTTTCCAGACTTGACAAGGTTGTTGAATGACCCTATCTGTGATGATCTGTGTTGACCCCCTATGCCGACGAATTTGCCTTCAAACATACCAAATTTCGAAGCCAAGCCTAACGAAGATCCAGGAGATCATGTGACCACCTTCCATATTTGGTGCTCATCTAACTCGTTGAAAGATGACTCCTTACATTTTCTATTGTTTCAACATACTCTCATTGGGAGTGCCGCAAAATGGTACATTGAGCTCGACCGCTCAAGATACTCTTCCTTCAGTGAATTGGCAATGGCTTTCCTAAACCATTTCTAATTACCTGTGAGATACGATGCTGGCACATAATTGCTGGCCAATTTTGCACAGACAAAAGCGGATCATATCTCTGATCACATCCGAGAATGGAGACATCGGAAGAGTTTAATTAACGTTCCATTCCCACCATCATTCCTGCTCGAGTGGTTCCTTAATTCTTTGGTCCCATAGTTATCCAAAGACGTTGCGATGTCGAGAGTGTTTTCTGAAGAAGACGCCATCATGAGAGCTCAACAGCTTGAGCTAATCTATTCTCAGTCCAGTTTATTATACGAGATCTTGCCAAATGTGCCATGCTCAATACTTGATAAAACCAGACAGAGATTTGGACCACATGCCAATGGTATTGTTGGTTCAGCACAAACAAATCCCGCTGAGCAACTGACGAAGCAATTGCAACAATTGTCTATACAACACACAACGTCCATCCAAACTACTGTTTCGGTTTCTCCCCCTACTAAAACGTCGTATGTACACACAGTGAAATCGACAAATCCAAATGCCACCTAGCAATCTGAAGGAAACAAAAAACAACGAAAGAAGGGTAAGCGGGATAAGAAACCCACTAATAATGTTGGTGGGGGAAATACTGAGAAACGAAAGGTGAGGTATCCGTGTAACCTGTGCGCAGAAGACCACCCGACCCACCAATGTCCTCATCTTGCAGAGGCCCAAAAGTTTGTGACATAGCATTAGACTATTGTGTTAACCAATCCATTTCCGGATGGGCAAAACCTAACCCAAGCCTCTACAAGTGCAGAAGGGGGAAATCAAGGACCCTCACCGTCTTTGAACAATCCCACATCCGTGAATGTGTATATGATGAAGGGTGATGCTTTTATATCGAATAGAGCACATGACTACAGTAAACCAAGAACTTCTAATAAGGGCAAAGAAGCCGAACTCCCATCACTTCCTCTACAGATTGAGAAGACTTTGGGTGAAACAATGACATGCATCCTAAAAGGCGTGTTCAAAAAAGCTTATCACAACCCAAACGCAAGGGCCGCCTAGAACTATTTGGTGGTGGAGGATTTGTCTCAAACCCCTTATGCAATGTCCACTTTGGAGGTCCTCCAAAGCTACCCTTCCTAGAGGAAAGCTTTGTTAACTGCTTTAGGATCTATCGAGACTTGTAATATGGGTACCATCATGCTGGATACAACCGACTTAAAACCTTGTCTTCCTTACCATGTAGCATTTCAGATAGTAGTGGCTCACCCCATGAAAAATTTTACTTGAAATATTTTCCACACGGTGGTTGATGAGGGCGCCTCGACATGAGTTATGTCATTGTCATGTTGGAAGGCCATTGGCCAGCCCGTTTTTTCTCCATCACTTACTCTTCTCACTACTTTTGACGGTCGTTCGTTCCGACCACATGGTATCATTCCCTCTTTCCCTATGCAGTTAGGAGGGTAGACTATGTGCGTCGAGGTAAAAGTAGTCGATGCGTCACTTGACTACAATCACTTGTTAGGAAGGAGTTGGACTTACGCCATGCAAGCAGTGGTTGCTACATTTTTTTGGGTCTTGTTGTTTCCACACAAGGACCAGATTGTGACCATTTATCAATTGTGTTTCTCCAGACCTGACCCTTCATTGGGGGTATCTGCGGTCCCCATGATTGATAATCCCCAACCAGGCATAGTCAATGTAAGGGTTGGTTTGTTCCCATCCTTGATGGGTACCTTCGATTACCCACCCCCTCAAGGCGATGTTAAATTCATATCTGACCACCATAAGGTTGAGATTTTCCAAGTTTCGTTGTTTCGCATGACTTACTTCACCGATCCGTGGATACTTCCTTCCCCATCGGCCACAATGGATGGGACAGGGCACCCGGGCATGTCCATGCCCTTGTCTGCAGCTGAAGTAGTGTACTCTTTAGTCCAGCAAGCTTCAACCAACACAGATCCAACTCCTGCACAAGAGTTATATCCATTTCTAGAGCCTATTTAGGCTCAAGGTTCTCTCACTGACACTGATTCGTTAGACTTAGTCTTGCCCTCCGATGAAGCAGTAATTGAAACAATGACTAGTCTGAATAGACCCTGTGATGATCTTCATCACAGATCATACTTCCTCCCAGAGTTAAGCAGAATCAAAGCTGGAGAATTCACCTTGACTATGACTGGAGATAGGTCTTGTCCTGTCAATCCCTTATCTACACATGAGGTCTATGTTGAGGGTAATATGGCAACCATTGCTAAAACCATACAGATCAATATCTCCAGAACCCCTAGCATCGTGGAGAATGTTTTTGTTGGAGCTGATTGCTCCCTTGGAGAGATTCAAATTTACACAGATCTATTTAAAGAATTCTGCGACATTTTTGCCTGGTCTTACGAGGAAATGCCAGGCATCGATCCAAAAATAGTCGAACATGAAATCACAACTTATCCAGATGCCAAGCCTATTCGGCAGAAGCTTCATCCAGTTAATCCCAGCAAATCAACAACCATTAAGGTTGAAGTTGAGAAATTGCTAAGAACCGATTTTATCTATCCTATCCATTTGACCCAATGAGTGTCAAATCCTATGCCAGTTAATAAGAAACAAGGCACGATTCGTGTATGTATAGACTTCCATGATTTGAACAAGGCTTGTCCAAAAGATAATTTTCCAACACCATTCATCGACCAGATAATTGATGAATGTGCAGGTTGCGAGGCCTTCTCTTTCATGGATGGTTTTTCGGGATATAATCAAATACAAATCAAACCCCAGGACCAACAAAAAATGACATTCATTTGTCCATGGGGTACATCCGTGTATCATAAGATGCCCTTTGGTCTCAAAAATGCTGGTGCAACCTTTCAGCGGGCCATGTATTTTTCTTTCCATGACCTCAAGCATATAGTCGAGGCCTATTTACATGATTTAGTATCTCTATCTCACAAGAGAACGGATCATCCCACACACCTTCGACTTATCTTTGAGCGTTGTCGCTACTTCTAGATTCACTTGAATCCAAACAAGTGCAACTTTTGTGTAACATCAGGACATTTGTTAGGTTTCATAGTGTCAACAACAGGGATCATGGTCGATCCTCTCAAGGTTGAGGCAATAATTTAGTTGCCTCCCCCACACACAATCCTTCAACTTCAGAGTCTACAAGGTAAGGCAAATTTTTTAAGACGTTTCATCGCCAACTATGACAAGATCACAAAGGGATTTATGTGCTTACTGAAGAAAGACGTTCCTTTTTATTGGGATGATGCCGCTCAACACTCTTTCGAAGCATTGAAACATGCCCTCACAACTACCCCTCTGCTTCAACCACCTAGTTATAACAAATATTTCTTATTATACCTAGTTTGCAGTAGAGCCAACCATCGACATGGTCTTAGTTCAGGAAGATGACTTGTTCTCAAAATATGTGATCTATTACCTGAGCCGAGGCCTCGTAAGACCAGAACTCAATTATTCTCATAATGAAAAACTTGTGTTGGCAGTAGTCCATGTTTTTCAACGGTTCCGTCATTATGTTCTGTTTCACAAGACCACCGTCATTGCTATCGTGAATCCGTTTCGATACATGTTGACATGATGGGTAATAGGCAGAAAGATCAGTAGATGGATAGTAGTCCTCCAAGAATTTGACTTAGATTTCGTTTCAGCGAAATCCAAAAAGTCACTGGTCTTCGCGGAACTTATTTCGGAACTTCCGGTTGAGTCAGGTGATGTTGTGCCTGAAGAGTCACCTATCAGAGGAGATATGTTTTTGATCACATCTTTGGATCCATGGTACGGAGATATACTTATCTATCTCTAGATTTTGAAGTGACCCACCTCTGCTTCTCGTGATGAGCGTCGGCGTATACGCCATCAGGCTAAGAATTATCTCATACTCGATGATACGTTGTATTGAAGAGGTGTAGACTGCATCCTACACAGATGTCTCACTCATGAAGAAACAATTATCGTGCTTAACGATTTCCATACTGGAGCATGTGGCGATCAGTTGTCTGGGTTGGCAACAACCCAAAAGATTTTATGAGCAGGTTACTTCTGGCCGACACTAATCAAATATTGTATCGAATCAGTCAAGAAGTGCCACCTATTTCAGATCTTCTCTCGGAAGATGAGGGCACATCCTGCTTCCATGTTTGTTGTCATCACAGTTGGTCCCTTCACCAAGTGGGGGATTGATTACATGACATGCAACCCTCCTTCAGCAAGTGGGCACTGTTATATCATTGTAGACGTAGACTACTTCACGAAGAGGGTCAAAGCTATGACAATGTTTAAAGATGATGGAGAGACTACGAATCTCTTTTTATTCAACCAGATAATAGCATGGTTTGACGTCCCGAGGGAGATTTTCACTGACCATGGCAGTCACTTTTAGAACTAGATGATGACTGAGTTAACATCAAATCTTGGATTGCGGAAAGAACATTCGTCACCCTACTACCCCCAAGCAAATGGTCAAGTGGAAGCTGTAAATAAATCTCTTAAGACCATCCTACAACGAACAATCAACTCAGCCAAGTCAAATTGGCATTTGATGTTATACTCGGCTTTATGGGCTTACCGAATGTCTGTTAAGACTACAACCGGTTTCTCACCTTTTCAACTCGTTTATGGGATGGAAGAATTCTTGCCTATCGAATGTTAGATCTTGTCCCTAAAATTGGAAGTACAATTATTGCCATATACTTCTCCACTTGAAGAACGGTTATTATACCTTGAGCGGCTCAATGAGCAGCGTCATGATGCGGCCCTGGCCAACGAGGCTCACAAACATAAAGTCAAGTATCAGTATGATAGGTCTGTTCATCCTTGGATTTTCTCTGAAGGTGACCTTGTCCTGGTCTATGACCAAGATAAGGACCCCCTGGGGAAAGGAAAATTCAAACCCATGTGGTTCAAACCTTTCGTCATAAAAGAGGTTCTAAAAAAGGGCACTTATCGTCTAGTTTAATTTGAGGGAAATGCTTTGGCAGAGCCTAGAAATTGGCTCCACCTCAAGAAGTATCACTCATAGGTAGGTCACCAT
>JASDQU010253810.1:0-13669 GCA_032191745.1 Picea mariana
ATGAGATTGTTTCATGATCCATGATATACATAATATATGATAGTGGGGTTTTTAGCTTTATGCTTTCCTGGTAAAACATCTGTGTTGTGCGCGATTAATCTTTCTTCTTGATATTGCAATTGGTGATCGCGTTTTAAATTCCACAAGAATATTATTAGAAGGGATTATGTATTTAAAAGTGGCATATAATTGTTAGATTAGGAGAATCCAAAAAATACATAATTTGTATTAAAATTACTACACAACTGACTTATGCTTTCGGCTGAACCAGGAAACAAGTCCTGACCCCCAACTGAAGCAGCACCCTGAGGTGCTTTTCCTATCAGCATCACATCCTGCCCAGTCTGATATGTGTAGCCAACCAAACTAACTCCATCTCCTCTGACATAGTCTAGGCCATAGTCCACTATCCCAACAATATATCTCAAGACGTGTTTTTCCCCAACCATGTGAACACTCCTTGACTCAACCATGTACTGACTAAGAGTGTTCATGACAAAACATATATCTGGTCTGGTGTTAACCAGATACATAAGTGAACCGATCAACTGCCTATATACTGTGGCATCCACTAACTGGCTATATGAAGCACTAAGTTTCTTCCAGTTGGTGATCATGGGTGTAAACATGGGTCTGGAGTCCTCCATCTGAAACCTGCTCAAAATATATGTTGCATACTTACCCTGCCCAAGAAATATGTGACCCTCCTCCTACCATACCTCCATACCCAGAAAGTAGTGCATCAATTCGATATCACCCATCTCAAACTCTGATGCAAGTCCCACCTTGCACTCAACTATGATATCCTCTGCTCTAGTAATGAATCAATCATCCACATACAAAATGAGAATGAGTGTGTCCTCACCCCTAATGATGAAATAGAGGTTCGAATCAGCATCGTTCTTCTCGAAGCCTATCTGAAGAAAGTAAGTATCAATGCGTGAATACCAAGCTCGGGGAGCTTGCTTCAGACCATATAGTGCCTTCCTCAGAAGACACATGTGAGTCTACCTGTCACTCACCTCAAATCCCTGTGGCTACTCTATGTACACCTCCTCCTCAATAAAGTCATTCAGAAATGTGGTTTTCACATCCACCTAGTGAATGCACAAACCCATCTCTGTTGCTATGGCAATGATAGTCCTGATAGAAGTGTATCTCGCAACTGGTGTGAAAGTCTCGTCATAATCGACTCCCTCAATCTATGAGAAGCCTCGTGCCACAAAACGAGCCTTGTCTTTCTCAATGTTTCCATCTGCAGCCATCTTAGTCTTGTACAACCACCTGGAAGTCACAACTAACTTCCCCACTGGCCTCAAAACCACATCCCAGACATCATTGCATACAATGGAGTCATACTCCTCTACCATGGCCTCTCTCCATACCTGATGGTCCACTGCCTATGCAAAAGTTTGTGGCTCAGTATCCCTAATACTCGTCACAATTACTAAGTATGCTCCAAAACCGATTGGTGGCCTTCTCTCTCTGATCTAGCTCTTCGACTCCCCTACGTTCTTCGTGGCCTCCTTCAAGGTCTCTTGAAACCACACCCTTGATACTAGTGTAATCGAAATATGAGGTTGTGCTCCCTCTGAGACTGCAATCGGTGACTCTGCATCATCCTCAACTCCAACTCTCTACTCAAGAGATCTCGCAAAACCCCTATCCTCCTCAAATATGACATCTCTTCTCACCACCACTCTCCTAAGTGGCGAAATGTAGATGTGATAGAATTTCGACACCTATGAGTATCCAACTAGAATCCCCTGCTGGGTTGTGGGGTCTAGCTTTGTCCTCCTCTCCGAGGGGACATGAGAGAAAGTCAAGCACCCAAAGATCCTGATGTGCTCGACATTAGGCCTCCTACCAGTGAAGACCTCCTGAGGAGACATCTTCCCCAATATCCTGTGGGGGCTCTTGTTCTACAGGTAAACTACAGTAGCACATGCCTCTACCCATAAGTACAGAGGCAAACTCTGGTCATGCATCATGGATCTCGCTACACCGGTAATGGCCTGGTTATTCCTCTTGGCAACCCCATTCTGCTGGGGGTTGTAGGGTACAGTCATTTGTCTTCTAATGCCATGTTGGGCACAGAAGTCTACAAACTGTTTCGAGGAATACTCTCCCCTGTTATTCGACCGCAAGACTTTGATCCTCTTTCCCGATTGGCTCTCCACTAGAGCTCTAAACTCTTGGAACCGTGTGAAGACCTCACTCTTGGCCTTCAGGAAATAGATCCAAGTCTTCCTCGAGTAGTCATCAATAAATGTGATATAGTACTCACAACCACTCAAGGACCTCCAAGTCATGGGCCCACACACGTATGTGTGTACTAAATCCAGTATCCCAGCTGACCTGGTGTCATTGTTGGGGAACGATGCCTTGGTAAACTTACCAAGCGCACACCCTCTGCAAACATCCTGATGCTCTATGTCGATCTGTGGCACTCCGGTCACAATCTCTCTTAGTCCTCCAGGAGCCCCATGATGTAGGTGGGCCATCTTACGATGCCATAACTCACATAACTGTATGTTGTTGTCGCTACTCGCTGCCAATGCATGAAGTGGCTGAAAATGCAATCTGAATAGTTTCCCATCCCTCACTCCAATCACCTTTCCTGAGGTAAGTGAAGACCCCCGAGGATCAATCAGTACCATGGTGCCTTTGAATGTCACCTCAAGACCTCTATCCTGGAGGGTGGAAACTGAAATCAAATTCTTCTTCATCCCAGGGACATAAAGAATGTATGTAAATGATATAGGTGGCAAGCTATCTCTCCGAAAGGTAACTGTGCCAATCCCAGAAACTCTGACCAATCTATAATCTCCAAGAGAAATCTCTATCCTGATCTCGGTGTCTCTGAGATCAGCAAAATGATCTCTAACTCCAGTCATATGGCTCGAAGCCCCGCTATCAATATACCATATACTGGGTGTCATCTCAACTGAAGTGCAACATACAAGAAAAGCACACTCTGTCTAAAACTGTGTTTGAAAATCAGCCTCCTCTGTTGTAGCTATGGTACCACCATTCTTCTTCTTCCTATTTGGGCACTATCCAGCATAGTGCCCAAACTTCTTACAAACAAATCACTTCACTTTGCTCATATCTCTCCTCTGACCACTGCCCTGACCACTGCTGCTCTCTCCTCCTCCACTCCCCTGTGGTGGGGCCCCAAACATGGGACCCTGTCGACCCCCACAGTTGGCCTTCTTCTTACCCTTTAACCAAAGAACAAGATCCTCCTCACCCTGACCAATCTACTGCTCCTGTTGTTGCTGTTGTCCAAAAGCCTCAGCTGCAAGCCTAATCTCCTTCTGGACGAAGTCATCCCACATCCTCTCCCATGTAGGCATGACATCTCGAGCAACAATGCCTCGTACAAACGAACCCCACGATTTGGTGAAGCTATTCACAGCTTGCCTCAACAAAAAGTTAGGGTTCACAATCTCTCCGACGACTGCCTGCTCGTCTCTGATATGAGTGTAACAACCAAGGAATGAAGTTATTGACTCATCCTTGAGCATGCAAATTCCCCAATGTCGATCATGAAGAACCATGATACGGTTCTCATTGGATCTCTCATAAAACTTGCATAGAGATGCCCACATATCATATGCACAAGTCTTCCCCATCAAATGGGGTTTGATATGGTCATGAACTACGTCATAAATAGTCCTCTTCGCCTTATGTCATTCTTCCTGAACTCTTCCACCAAGACAGGAGCAGTGATAGGAATGGGGGGAACAGTTGCCTCGACTATGTCCCATAGCTCGAGGTCCTCTTAGACAAAGACCATCTTCGCCTTCCAAGGTGACCAATTGCTAGCCCCTGCTAGCCTATCCTCAACTCACATCTGAGATGTTAACATGTCTGCCAAACTGCAAATCCGAACTGATGCTCACACTACCAAGGAAAACACTGTCTCACTCCTGTCAACACAGGTGTGAAAAGAGACAAGTGTGATCTAACCTCACTCCTAACAAAATAGGTATGAAAAGAGGTCAAGTCAAATTAGCCTCACTCCCACTGCATAGGTGTGAAAAGATACTGATCAAAAGTGCCAAAAACTGCCCATCTGTCCTCTGCAAAAATCTTCCCTCTAACAACCACTGAATGATTCAATGGTTGTCCACAAAAATTCTACCAAGAAGATGTATATGACAGCCAACAAAATGTTGTCCCAACTGCTCAAAATTTCAGCCACCTCAACTCTAATACCATAAATATTTCCAGGTCCTATCAAGCTTGTCAACTAAAGATTTTTAGGACAACCAATAGTCCAAGAACTTCTTGCTGATTTGTTATGGTTATATTTGCAATTTTAGGTGCTCTTGGATGTAGTTTTAGTAACCAGAAATTAGTAGATGCATTCCAAAATAAATACAACACACCTAAAGATCTTTACAGCTGAAAATAAACAAATCTAATAGACGAACACATGCATTTTTGTACATAGGTATTTTTGGTCAACATGACCCTGGATAAAACCCCCCCGGGGAAAACCATTTTGGAACATATATGTATATATGAGGAAAGCAAAAGGTGTAATACAAAAAGTACAATATATAATGGAACATGATATAATAGCAGCTCGATCTGAGCTAATATACAAGCCCAAAGTCTCCAAGTGCACCCCAAGAAGGTGCACCCCACATATAAGCTGGAAAAACCATTGAAACTACTCCATAAGCTAACTGTGAGCTCATATCTGAAAACCCCTCAATAGGAATGAGGCTCTGTTGGATGGCCTTCCTTTGCAACTGATCTCACTGCAATTTAATGGCTAGAAGTCCTCCCACAACTGATGCGCCTCAATCTGGCAACGCTCCCTCCTCAGAAGTGAAACCTCTCCACTAAATAAACAAAGCTAGATGATGCAAGCCTCCCTCAATGAAAGCTAGAGCCCAAGCTCAAGCATCCTCATGCAACAAACCTCATGCTCATCCTCCAAGTGCTCCTCTCACAATGAACAAAAGAAGAATGAATGCCTCCTTCACCCTTTGCGCCCTTCTTAGACATCCATAAGGAAACCTAAGATATGAATGGTGGAGATCATCTCATCTTTCATATAATCGATGGTTGAGATCTCCCAAAAAATATCTAAATCAATAAGCCACTTTGGGTTAAGTTTCCTAAGTCAATTTTATGTCTCTAAATCACCCCCTTTGTGAATTAATAGTCACTTTAGGCCAAAAATGACTAAATTTCACTTTAAACAAAGTCAAAGTGAAATTAGCCAAAAGTACGAGGTACAAAGTGTAATGTCCATCCCACGCGTTCTAAGGAGGTCACACGCACATGGGGAACACCTCCCAAGGTTCAAAACTGAATAGAAACTCCCGAATATCAAAGTCATGAAGTTAATCTGGATCGTTGAAATTGGAAGAATGTGTGTCCATAGATCAACGATTATCCAGGAGTCCGGGTATTCGACGATATAGGAATGCATGAGTTTTCCCCGAAGCTCTGCCATCCAAAGTAAATATTGGCCATAGACGCTAGGCACACATGGCACAAGATCACATAGTGTGGAGACTTAGATCTTCAGGGTATTTGCATCGAGAGGGTTCGGTAAGCTCTGAAACCGAAGTTGCGAAGTAACAAGAGTTGTATATCTATGACCTGCATGGGATCTTGCGAACCACTAGATTAAAGGACTGAGTAGTTATCAGTCTACCTTGATGTGGCTCGTTAACATCATCCTGGGTGATATGGACCTATTCTACGTGTGCCATGTGTCACCCAGTTTTGGTCGATTCACCCATCCCTTGTGCCTAATAGAGCAAGACACGTGTCAACTATTGAATCGTTCCCACCTAGCCAACAAGGCTAGTGACATGTTCAGGCCTTCAGAAGTCTAGACAGTTTTGGAGGTTCAAAAGAGTCAAATGTATTATGAAAATAAATTGTTCAATAAGAATCGTCGATCACCTAAGGCCGAAAGCCTAACAATGGTAGTCGATCGCCAAACACCAGACGTCGAAGGGCTAGGGACACATGAAGAGATTATGGGACTTTGAGGATTAGGAAAATGGTATGTTTAACGATGAACACTAAAGCCATATTTTAACTGTAGATCTCGATAGAGGATGTGAACCGTTGATCCCCTTCGTTGTTCTGCGATCTGAGAATTTGACAACACCGTTGAAATTCTCAAAGTATGGGAACTTCCGAAGTGTCGAAACCCTTGCTAACGCAGACTCTTAACTCCCAACCTTCAGCCCGAGGACAAGAGGAAGACCCTGCTAGCTAGTTCAATTGCACAATGAGAGATGTAAGTTTTGGGGAAACTTTTTAAGAGGGTTTTTCTTAAGTAAGACACCGAAAAAGAACTAGGGAAAGAAAAAAATTGATACCCCATCCCTAGAAAGACTATTTAGGGGTTGGGTGCGTTACAAAGAGGATCCTCATTCTTGGTTCTCCTAGGATGTTGTTGCTAGTATTTAGTTTCTTACAAGAGTAGTTAACTTCTCTAATACTTTCCTTCAACCATTCAGAGGATTCTTCACATTATTCTTGTCCTTCAGAGATTTCCTCATTCTCTTCAATTAGTTGAACAAATATCAATGTATTATCTTCATGAATATTCTCTCTAACTTCTCATTCCTCAATGAATTCTTGATCTTCCTCAACAGGGTTAGAAAATAACCCTTCCCTTTGGAGGGCCATCATTAGATCATGGAGAATATCTTCATATCTTTGTGTTCTCAAGGCCCACCTTTTGAAGAATTATTTAAAGAAGATTGTAAGAGAAGATATACTCCTTGAATTGAGAGTATGATTAACCCAATTCTTTTGTCTTGTATCCAGAGATAGAAAAAACAATCTTATTAGCACATATTGATGCATCCCATCTATCTCTAAAGTATATTTAAAGAAATTCACAACATGAGTAACAACCAAGGATGGGCTCCCATCAAATTTTTGACAAGTATCCCCACAATCTAGAGAAAAGTGATTTGGGTATCCAGGAACATTCTTAATATCCAAAGAGGGAAACATTTCATGAAGTGACCATGGTGCCATAATTCCATTACTTGAGAATATGTAATCTTACAAAAGTTGAGAATAGGATGACACCTGAAAATATATAAGTGGAGTCATCAAATGATCCCCTTTGGATCATCAAAGGTAAGTGAGGGGTTCTACCCCACTGGAGTCGCAAGGTAAGATTGAGGATAAGGGCTTTGGTATAAGCTTACCAAAAGGATGTTGTAGGGAGAATGACTCAATCCTCTTTGACAACGGAGCCAAAATGTTATCATAGGATTTGTACTTGTGCAAATCCCTTCACAAGGTACCAATCTTGTGTAATAATTGGAAGCTTCTACCATTGTCACCTTAGTAGATGCTTCCCTTATTTTAGTGATGGAAGGAGGTCCACCACAAAGGAGGCTTCCCTAGTGACCTAAAGGGATCAAATAGTAGGATTAGTCGAGCCTACAACCCCCTATCTTTGTCACCTGAAGGTTAGGTCTAGGTCTAGGAGAGCCAAGGAAGATAACAAGGTAATTGGTTCACTTGTACAAGACAATAAGAAATTTGGAGCATAATATAGCTCGATAATGACCTCTTAGACACTATATAATAAATAAATGCAATGGTTGTTGAAAGATTACAACACTGAATCAATGTACAACAACAATTAATATTTTGCAACAACAGTAAGAAATAGTACTCATAAATGCAACAATTTAGCATGAAAAACAAGCCTTCAACATGTACAATATTATCCAAATGCTAGATGTAAATTATGAGTATCTTAAGCCACTTTTCCAAGTGTGTATGTAACAAATTGAAGTAAAAATCAATGGCTGTAGAAAAAAATTGTAACAACAACAATAAGTAGCATTAGTTTGCTAAAGTTAGGGTTAGAGAAATTAGTAAGATCGTTGAGAGAGAGAGAATACTAATTCTAAATGCAATTTCCACCACAAGAAGGGCTTTATACTAGAGTGTTATTGTCTTTTAGGGGTTATGGAGTCTAGTATGAAAAATCTTGAATATTGAGATAAATGATAAAGAAGAATGAGTTTTAAACCCTAAGGTGCAAAGCCTCTTGGGCCTTCAGACTAAACCTTCAAGTAAATGACCCCTGGGTGAAAAGCCTCTTGGGCCTTCGGACTGAACCTTCAAGAAAATGATCCCTAGGTGCAAATCCTCTTGGGCTCTAGGTGTTGTTTCCTCTCTTCTATATAACCTAGGTCATGTATCAAACACTAAGGTTAAAATCCTAAGGAGAAAAGCCTCTTTGGCCTTAGGTTCTTAACCCTAGCAAATAACTCTTTTACAAACTTTGAAAAACAAGGCGTGTGGAAGAGAGAAAGACTTATGTCTCCTCCCTAGGGTTTCACCAAGACAAAGTAACATGCACAAGATAGTAATTAACACATTTGAACATTAGTAATAACATAAAAATTAAAACAGTTGCTACTTATCCAAGTCACTAGGCTTGAAAAAACCCTAGTTCCAACAATGCATCATCCAAGAAAGCAAGAACATGCACAAAGATCCTCCTCCAAAAGTAGGGCATGAGATTCAAAAGACGAAAAAGAGGCAAAGCGAACTTTTCCAAAGTTTCACTCCCTCAAATGTGATAGGAAGTGATGATACAAAATGAATGGAGTGCTACCCTTATAAATAAGGAAACCCTAGCCCTCCAAAAGTCACAAAAATGAAAAGTCATGTCTCTTAACTATGGCCAACCCCTTAGATTTTCCTTTACAATTGATAAATAATGTCAAAACAATACAAAAATTCCCTCCTAGGTCACATGTGTGGTCATGTCAATCTCCAAAGGCCATGTATCATCATCTCATGGTGCAGTCATGGCAGGACGTGCATCTCCTCATCTATGGTCATGTCATATCATCAATGGTACCCAAGTGGCCATCAAACCGCATTATATTATAAACCTAAAGTGTGACATCATCGTCAAAGGAGGGCCATCGTCCAAGGTGCAAAGCACTATGTCCAAGGTGGAGAGGAGTGTATTTGATCTCTACAAAGCATCCAACTATCCACTGGTGCAACGTCCTCAATCTAATGAGTAATAATGCTTGGGGTACACTTCCCAACATTTAGGCTTCTATCCCATATGTGTGCCACCATGACCAAATATGTCAAAAGTTATGCCCATCTATCCATCGTCCAAGGTTCTGAAGATGTGAGAGACACTTTTTGAATGTGTCAATTCATTTGGTGACTCACTGCTCTGCATCACACATGCCATATCCTACAATAGATGCACACCGTCTTGGGTGAAAACTTGGGGCGTCCTTTAAAGAAACATGTCAAGGGAATCTGAATCAAAACAAAATATGAAATCAAGTAAGCCAATGTTCATAAGATATACCATTCATTGAATCATGCAAAGTAAGTTGTTACTTAAGATCTAAGCCACTTGAACAATTCACATTAGTATCCCCTTCAAGTTGTTAATAATCCTTGGGGTACACTTCCCAACATTTAGGCTTCTATCCCATATGTGTGCCACCATGACCAAATATGTCAAAAGTTAAGCCCATCTATCCATCGTCCAAGGTTCTGAAGATGTGAGAGACACTTTTTGAATGTGTCAATTCATTGGGTGACTCACTGCTCTGCATCACACATGCCATATCCTACAATCGATGCACACCGTCTTGGGTGAAAACTTGGGGCGTCCTTTAAAGAAACATGCCAAGGGAATCTGGATCAAAACAAAATATGAAATCAAGTAAGCCAATGTTCATAAGATATACCATTCATTGAATCATGCAAAGTAAGTTGTTACTTAAGATCTAAGCCACTTGAACAATTCACATCAGTATCCCCTTCAAGTTTTACACTAGCTCAGGACTTTATGTATAAGTTGGAAAGGTAGAACATTGGAGAACCTTCATCTGACCCTATTAGGTGTGCCGACCAAAACAATGAAAGAAAAGACCCGGGTAGAGGTATATGTCCCAAGGGATGTAGTGAAAGAAAAGAACCTTTCAAGAGTAAGTGTGATAGTGATATGTGTCAGGCTTACTTCACGACTTATGGTGTCATTGAGTCCATTTATATGAGCACCTTTGTAAAGGGCATGCTTGCTCTCGAGTTACCACTTTCTAAGCACTACGTTTTTCCAAACTCCTTTATTTTTCTTTTCATTTTCCCTCTTATCATATTTGCATGTCCCCTTTTATAAGATTTCAAGCTATAAAATCACTGCTTGGGATTGGGGCGAACACGGAAAGGGTAGAGCCCAAGTTTGGACTAAATTTTGAGATTCCTTTGCTATAATTCCTTTCTTTAGCATATTTTATTCTTTTAGCATTTGTTTCAATCAATCTCTGGGCCTTCATCCGCTCTTCTCATCAGATGATAGTATCACATCCATCTTGGTTTAATTGCTTTGTAATAAAAATTTGATACTTATTATGATGACAACCTGTATACTGAGAAACATGTGCTGCAAAATCTGCCACATCCTGGTCACTCCTAGACATGATAGTTCCTTTCAAGAAAATTGAATGATTATACATTTTTTTTTTCAGACAGTCTTTTAAAAAATGATGTTGTTTGAAAATGCTCCTTCTTATGCTCCATGTCTCCTAGTATCAAGAGATCTTCTTGTATGCCATATGACTAGTTCATTTTCTCTGTGACAGAAAAAGTTGCATTTCTCTTTTATCATGGTCAACCCCTATACCAATCCGATGGTTGTTGCAAGTTTTTTAAATGCGAAAAATGAGGGAATGTAAATTGCAATTATTATTCACACAAACTCTTCAAAGCACAACTTGGAACTTCATAAATTTCTCTCTTTTGCACCATAAGTTCATTCAACAAATGGATATCATATAAAGGATGAGGTTGAATTGTAGAGACCCAATCCTCCTCTACTGTTGTTACACAAATCAAAAAATTTCCTTGTGATATATTAAATTTCCCCCAAAAAGAAACAACCCATTCAGGCTTGTGATTTGAAGCCAACAATGAACACAAATATGCAAGTTGTTCTGTAGCAATTACATAATATCCCAACTGGTCATATTGGAAAATATGTCCAGGGTTTTATCCATACAGGACAAAATAATTTTCCTCAAAGCTACACCATATGTGCTAGAAAGAAAATGGATATTAGCTTGAGCAAGTTGAGATAATTGCACTAAACTCAAAGTTTCCATTCCTATTATAGCACCTTCACATTGCATCATGGATTTGGCATTGATGCTAGTTTCCGAGCATCATGTGAGACATAGTGAGATGGTGTGTAACAGTCCTATTGTGATCACTCATCAGGGAGGTAGAAATTAGAAAGTGGCCTAATCTCTTAGCCATGCTTTCTTAACCCACCCTCATGTTCCTCTAGGTAGGAACTGGTTTGATGGGTTCTACATCCACGAAACTCACCTCTTTCAATTTGTTTATAAAGAATTCAAACAAATGGTATGCCCTGGTAGAATATTCCCTATACTCTCCTCTATTTATTATAAACTTCAAAATCTCGTCCAAGAATTACATTACTTCTTCTCATGAAATCTTGAGCTAATAGATGTTTCTAAAATGACCACCTTATCACCATAGGGCCCATAAACATTGACAACATTAAATACTTTCCTCATCTCCAATACCTAAATCTAGAATCACTTAGTTCGTTAGCCTCATTGTTCTTTTTTTTCATCTAGTAATTAAACCCCTTTACTTGCATATAGGATCTACGGATAAAAGTCCCAATCCTTCAATTTTTTTGACAATTATGTTGATATCTTAATCTCATCACCCTTTGTGTCTTGGGTGATGACTACATTTGGTTTGTTTATCTCCACTAGTCTCACTAAGGATTTTTATTTTAGGGTTTTCCCAAACACCTAGCATTAAAAGTCATAAAAAATCATAGGGGACCCTCCATTAGGGCCCCATGGAATTCTTTTGCTATTGCTTCTGAATCTCCTAGATTTGGAACCCTGCTTTGGATCATTTTGTCTATTCCCACCTTTTGTCCCTCCCTTTGGCAAGTCCAAAATGGATCGATATTAAGGGATATATAGATTTATCTTAGGATTTTGGGTTCTCCTTAGATGAGGTAGGTGACAGGATCTCAATCCCCCACTTGTTCTCCTTATTAAACTCATTTTTTTAGCCTCATTTCTTGGTTCAAACTTCCTCCCAAATTTCTCCAAAGGAGGGTTGTGGTTAGATGTTTGATGGCTAGAACTCCATTTTTCCAGGCTCCCTTTGATTTTTCCCATAGTAGAAGTTACTTTATTAACCCCCAAATATGGCTAGATATTTTGATCTAAACAAAAAGATATTTCCACAATGTACAAAAATTGTAGGAGAAATTAAGGATTTACTTGAGTCAAAATTTGATTGAGCTTCTAATGGTGCATTTTGCTGAGACTTCAACATACTCACATCATTAGTATTTTGTGTCCTTGTTTGATATCACATGGATTATATGCTTCCCCTTTAACTTGCATTTGTCGAGACTTTTTTGCACCAAATAATACTATAAATATTACTTCTTTGAAGAGGTTTCCATCTGATCACCCTGTTACTCCTCAAATTCTCACTAAAAGAAAAGTCTTGACCTTTGTGGGAGAGCTTAGAAGCAATTACTATGTAATCTATCCATTGTCACCTCAGTGTCCTTACCTCTCGCTTTAAGGATAAGAAAGGGGCTTCCTAACTAAGGAGGTTGTTCCTATGGTCAATCAAGATATGGTCATTGTGAATGAAGGGGAGTGTTATTTATCTTTGATTGATGAAGTCTGAAGCAAGTTAATCAAGGAAATATTAATTAAATTAAAATAAGCCTTTAAGATATGACTCGGCCCTAACCTTGACAAGAGAGAGAGATCGCGGTAATCAACCTCTATATGACTAGACTTGAGCCTTACATTTTTAATATAATAATAATATATGTCAAAGGAAGCGTCTATACAAATCAAGTTGAGTTTCCTGTAGGTTTGTTGTTTGAAGGAAGTATCTTTTATATATACATCCACTTGAATTAAATAGGAAGGGAACAAAGGAGGAAACTAACATGTTGTGCCTAACCTGCCTCTGCCCCTCTTCTCCCTTTTTGTATATAATAAGGGATTGGGACTGACCCTAAAATCTTAAGAACTTGACCCATAGTAACATATTTATCTTTGTTCCACCTCTTCATCCTTATATAAATATTTATCTATTATTTAAAAGGAGAAGGGCCCCTACTATTAATTAAAGGAAATGGGAATCACTTTGTTTGTCTAAAAATAGAAGATGGGCAAGCACCAAGATTTCCAAGAAATAATCTGAGCTATTTATGGATGATTCCCCACATGAGTTAGAAGTGTGACGTTATAAACTCTGATCCTTTCCATAATTGGAATCTTGGTCCACTAGACCCAATCCGGACTAACCTTGGACTTACCTAACTTGGGGAAAAACTAGAGTGAACCACACTTTATATTATTTCAGGTGAGCCCTACTATCTATTAATTAAAGTTTATCCAACCCGACCTTATTATTATTTAAGTAAAGAGACTCTATTACAACCATTCACATGGATTCAAATCCACAACGTTCATATATAAGCCATGGAGAAGGAGCACTCCCACCATTGTTACTTTGCAATGCTTTTGAGTTGAGGCCATGGACACTTAGGTTTGTTAAGGGGTGAACCATACCCCCCCCCCCCCCCCCC
>JASDQU010253812.1:0-16122 GCA_032191745.1 Picea mariana
TTAATCTTTTTTTTGAAATAGAAATATTGTATTACCTTGCCTTAGCAAAAAAAATGCATGTTTGAGTGTACATTATAGGACGCCAATTGTTCTGCCACCACAGTGGAAACCATAACGCATGGAAAAGATGACTGTTCATTGTTCCAAAACTTTAAGAAAAAATGACAACTGTCGACATACATACATGGGGACTTGCCACCTATTCTGCCACAAGTGTGGAAAGCAGAACAAACGGTGGATTGAGTGCCCTGACCATTTATGAAACCTGAACCAGAGACTGTGGTATGAAAATAATTTCAAAAACTTAGCCATTAAACCAGAGAAAAAACCTATGAAAGTGCTAGACATGGGGCGAACCTGGGCGTTAAGCTTGGTGAAGTCGGAAGATGAAAGGCTGGCAGTAATTCAGGCATTGAATCTTCTCAGGATCGCTTGATAGGGAGTCATACAGGGCATCCAAATGCTTGCTGAAGATTCTCTGGAAGTGTTGCTTCTCTGACATGTCCTTTCTCATATCAAAGATCAAGACCATGTGGTCTTCAGTAAGTCTGCAAGAGCTGGGAATTGGGTGAGTTTGTTCATCAACTTCATCATCACGAGCCTATTCATTAGTTTCATCATCATGAGCATGTTCATCACGAGGGTCTTCATCCATGGTAGCAATGACAGAGTCGTTTGTAGTGGAGAAATTTGTGGCAAGGTCCTCGTCCATGGTGGCAGTCGAATTTTGTCCCAAGTGTTCCTCCAGATGCAAGATTTATTCTTCCACAATGCATCTCGTCTCGATTGGCTCCTGGAAAGGGTTGGTGGTTCAGGTGGCAAGTCGGTGCTCCAAGGAAGTTGACGATAGGAAAAGAAGAATTTCCTCCCAATTGGGCGGAATTTCTTCTTCCACCGGGAACCCACTATGGAGACCCTCTATACTAGAAGGATGGGCCTCTAGTTGAGCATTTTCAAACCAATTCTGACTAGAAGAACCAAGTTGGTCTGAGCCTCCTGGTATGAGAGCTAGAGAGGTTGGTCTCGGGCATTTGTGTTTTCCAAACCAGTTGTAATAGGCTGCCCCATGCTCGGGATTGCCTCTCTCGTGAGGCATGGTTGAGCAGAGCACCAAGCGGATAAAAACACCAATGGTGTGAGTCATGGCATGGAGCAAAACAAGAAAAATGATACTGTGCATAGTGCCCAAGTTCCCGATATAGAACTTCCCATAGGACAAAAATACCAAGAGAACGGAGGATTTGATGGCTCTAGTAGCCATCAGTGTAGGAGTAATAGCAATTACCGATTTCATACTGATGTCAAGGACCCGAGCCTGGGTCTCCATTAATTCCCAATGCACTAAACCTTGGCACTCATGCGAACTAACCATTGTGATTGGACATGGGAGGAGGGTGGAAGCGAGGGGATTTAACTGCCCTCGTATTCACCCCATCAAATGACGTGTGTAGTCCATGTGTCACCCCATCCGGGGAGAGGAAATGTTGTAGAGCTAGTTCTTGACACTACTGTAAAATTTGTGAATCTTGATGGTCCAGGGTATTAATGATGAGGAGCTATGCGTGGGTATTAACACCTTCATTTTCTAGTCGATATGCTACTTTTTTGGCCTCCCTTTTAATGTGTGAGGGGATGATAGTGATGGGAGGAAGTAGTGAGTCTTGCAGAAGAGAGAGGGGACCTGTGAGGCGCTAGCTGGGTGTGATTTTTTCCGGGTCCAAACCTTGGATAACTTTTGTGGCTAGAGAGATAATGATTTTTGAGTTTCCTTCTACTATTAGGGCCTGCAAATTAAGTCTTAGATACAGTTTGAGGCCTTTTATGAGGCCCCCAATCTCGACTAAGTTTTTCGTATCCTACCCCAGAAATCCAACTTTGAGGAACTTGATTTTCCCCGTGTTGTCTTTGATAACCGCTCCGAAGCCTATTGGTCTAGGATTACCCTTGGGTGCTCCATTGAAATTTATCTTCCAAAACCTAGAGGGGGGGCACCTCCAGAAGGTAGAGTATCATGTTGAAGGGGTGGGGGGATTGGAGAGAAGGAGAGTTGTCTTCGAGGTGATTCTCTTCCAAGAAGTGAAAATGTTGGATTCTAGAGGGGCATCGGGGATGTCCTCTTGAGTCCAAGACTGAATTTGAATTGTTTCCCAAATGCTAGTTGTAGTCTTGTCCCAAATGCCAGAGAGGTGAGAGGGTTGAGAGTGGAAGATGCACCTTCTTCTCTCTTTCCAAAGATGCCAAATGATAAGACCTTGAAAAAGTTGCCAGATTCTATTTAAAATTGGGCTTTTGTAATCCCTAGAAATCTAGTTTCTTATAGTACTTGGAATATTAGTTATGTCATGCTTTGTTTGCCTCGTGATTGTTGTGGCTTGGTCCCAGATTTGATTACTGGCTTGACATTGATTGAAGATATGTTCCATGGTTTCTTCTTATTGGTTGCATAGATGGAAAATGGAGGGCCCAATAAGGCCTATTTTCCTTAGGTTATTCTAGGTGGGGATTCTATTCTATACTAGGAGATGGAGAAAGGTAGAGACCTTTGGCCAGAGCTTGGTCTTCCAGATTGGAGTATTTTTGCTGCTTCGTGGCCTATGAATATTTGACATATCTTCCTAGTGTGTTTCCTATGCCCATAAGGATTTCCTCTAGCCATAACTCCTAGGGGAGGGTATACAGGTGTATCTACATTGGGGAATAGGAAATTATTCATTCTCGAAGAAGAAGCAATATTTCCAGAACCGCAGATATAGCCCTACCGAGTTGTAGAAGTATGGACCATTTTAAAAAACCCTGTCGTTATCCTCCAAGTTGTAGAATATGATTGTGAAGAAGCATTTTTAGCTTAGTTGCAGTTCATAGTCCCATTTTGGGTTCCACCAGTGCTTGATCCATTTTATGATATCCTTCTCAGATGGCCAGATATCTAAAAAAATTCCTATCAGAGCATGATCTTTCATAAAATGCATATGTTATCCTAACCTTATGGATTTTATTACATATTTTGGAGCTATTGGTGCTTGTGGTATGCATTTACCTGGTACCTAGTTTCGAGATGCCTTTGTATGCGACAAATTCGCTTCCACGTCCACACTTTTCCCAGTGTTTTGTTCCTCTTGCAGCAGGTGCTCTCTGAGGTGTAGTGGCGGTTTAGAGGAGGGTCGCCTGGATCTGACTCCATCCTTCTCATTCGTGACAACGTTCCTGTATGATGGATTTTTCACCCCTCTGTCAGAGGTTATGCTATGTAGGCAAGACTGACCAGGATTGTCAGTACAATACTATGTTGTTTGGTGTAGGGGAGGGCCTGATACCATAGTAGGCAACACATGTAGTTTGCAGAAATCCTAAACCGTGGAAACCCTAGAAGATATCTTCATTGTTATTAATCTTTATAATAAAACAATCAAATTGATTAAATATGGGGAAAAGGTATAAAATAATATGAATACATCAATGAAGGGATCGTATTCATCAATAGATAGGTATGCTAAAGAATTGATAGCTTTATGTCAGTGATTATTCTTCACAATTTTAAGTATTTTGTGGGCTAAATTTCATTGTTGATAGCAAGGGTTTTCTTTAAAAGTGATAAATAAAGGTGAAGTGATATTGATTTTTGGTATTATCCTTAAGGTTTTTTGTTTTCCTGCATTTTTTTTCACTCTTCAGAATTTTTGAATTTTTTCAGTGATAATCAGTGACTCCTTTTGCAAAACATAAGTTGTGTTCTTCACATTACTTCAAGGTGGTCCAAGTCATATTTTATGATTTCTTTCTCTTTATATGGCACTTGGTTTCCTTTGTATGCGTCTATTTACATCTTAGGCTTCCAAAAAAGTAGTTGATCCAAGTTCTCATAAGAACTTGTAAATCTTGTTAGTTTAAAGCCGATGTTTGGTTATTCAATAAAGGATCATCACATTTCCTCATGGTTGACTCTTACATCATTATTTAAATGATCTCTTTTGGTTTTTGTACTTTAACATTTCACTCATTATTTGTTATTATTACTAGTTTTATTAACTTGTAAATTTGAAGAATTTTATGTATATTCTCTCGAATGTTTCAATTTTAGAACAACGTTAGTTTTTCTCATTTTTTGATTTTTTTTATATAGTTATAAATAAAAAAACATAAAAATTATAAATTATAAAAACATATTACATTCAGAATGAGGCTTTATCCATTTGAAACCTTGATTACCTTTCTCAGGCTTCAAAAATAGGGTGATAATCCCACCTACGTTGCTTAGCCTTATGAGGTTCTAAGTGTTTTGTGCGAAACATAAAAGTTTCCTACTCAACAAATGGTTGAGATGATTGTATATAGTGTGCTCACATGGGACTTGAACAAACTTATGGGAGCTTACAGAACTTAATTATGTTTCTTGGTTTGGATTTTACTCCCCTATACAAAATTCTCAGTGTGTCCCTGAATGGATTCGTGAAGTGAGTTGGAACATGCCATAAAGTTATAACTGAGGATCTGATGGAAAATCCATCGAATGTGTTGGAATCCTTACACCAAATTACAACTAGGGGAACCCCTCTCTTACGAGTCTATTTCCAGGTAATTATTTATTCAACGATCTCCAAAACTAGGATTTTGCTAAGTAAGGGACAATACAATTTTTGCACTAGGGGTCAATTTTGAAAAAAAATAGCTTAGGTGAATATCGGTAGTTTGATCATGTGGTGATTGCAAAAAAACACTTGTGGGAGATTATAGAACTCAATTATGCTACTTGGTTTATATTTTATTCCCCCAAACAAAATTCTCAATGTGTCCCTAAATGGATCAAGAAGTGAGTTGCAACTCACCATAAAACTCTCATCCAGTCTTGGATGGATCAACCATCTATTGTCTTAGACTCCTAACATCATATTATATATAGGGGAACCCTCTCCTATGATTTTGTTTCCCATAAAATTATTTATTTGATGATCTATGGAACTAGGATTTTGCTCAATAAGGGACAATGAATTTTTTTCACTAGGGGTCGATTTTGAAAAAAAATGGATCAAGCTATTGTGGGTAGCATGATCACATGGGCCTTGTCCAAACATGCGTGTGGGAGCTTATGAAACTCAATTATTTTTTGTTCTTTTATATTTTATTCCCCTAGACCAAATTCTTTCTTAATGTGTCTCTGAATGGCGTCAAGAAGTGAGTTGCAACTCGCCATAAAGATCTAATCGAGGCACAGATGGATGAACCCTGGATTATGTTGGACTACTAAAACAAGAATCATGCTCATGGTATAATTATCTAGCCACATCCATCCCATGTTGAGCTACCAAGTAACATTTGTGCAATGGTGCACTTTTTAGTTTCATTGTTGAGATTAGAAAGGAACTTTCCAAAGGTTGGTCACTTGATCCATTTCATTTTCCAAATATTCTTTAACACTATATGTACTACCTTAACCAATCTCATTTGGTTTACTAAATCCCAAAAATATAATAAAAGGATATTAAGTTTTAACTTATTCATCATAAGAAGCTATAACAATTTTAGGTAAAAGGATAAGTAGACAAGTTGATAGGGGGTCTTTGCTAAAAAAATATACATTAATAGGAGATTAGACAAACAAGGAAATATAATACAAGGGAGAGATGTATGGGACAAGACACAATGATATCCATAGTATCTTTAGATAAAAGGATCGATAGACAAGTGGATAGGGGGTATTTTCTCAAAAACATGCATTAAGCGGAGATGAGACAACCAAGGAAATATAAGACAAGGTAAGATAGATGGGACAAGACACGATAATATATCTAGGATGAAATTTGACCTTTCAATTCTAAAAAGTTTATTTTAAATATTGGTACAAGTTTATGATTGTTTATTTGAATGCTATATGATTTTCAATAAAATGGGAGACTAGAAATGGCGAAATATGACACTATTATTTAAATCATTAAGAAATAATTAGTTATTGTTAACATAAAAGTGTTGATTCTTTTCAAGGAGGGATCATCGATCTACATTGGCTTCATTATGTTTAATGATGGGTTGTGCATGGATTTAGTGAAGGTGAAGGAAATGTTATAGTGATTTACATCACATATTTTGAGGATTTTTCATGGGATTGTTAAGTTCATAAAGGATTAAATGGAACACACACACATAGAGAATGATGTTGCAACACAACTTTGAGATGCTAAAAGAATGTTATGAAAAAAACCTAGATTTAATTTTTCATATTTTAGAAAGGCATGCCATGATGAAAGTAATGCAACTATTGGCATATTGTTAAGTCAAGAGGTAAGGTCAATGACATTCTTTAGCTAGAATTTGAAAAGGCACAATGGAGGTATTATTCTTATGGTTTGGATTAGTGTGAAATTGTGTAGTCATTTATGCATTATAGGCATTATTTTTTGTCGAAAGAGTTCATTTTGTACATAGACCATCGGCCTTGAAGTTCATCAATACTCAGGTGAAGTTAAATCAATGATATGTGATATGCCTTGAGTTTGTATCAATATATGTTTGTGTTGAAGAAAAAGTTTAAGAAATAAAACATTGCACATATGCCCCAAGTAAGAGATGGTTGATGTTGGAAAGGACAGAGAACGTGACAATTAGAATTGATTTAGTCAAGTTTATATATGATATAAGGAAAGGACGATTATATTTGAGTCAATCAAGGATATATCATAAATAGTCGGTCAATTATATATATAGTCTTAGGCATAACTCGAATTGTAGAAGTTTAATGACAAAATCAACATGCACAAATTCTACCATACACTTAGCAACCTAGAGATAACTGACATCTATGAACTATGAGATGCATTAAACCCACATTCAGAAATTGTCATAACATGAAATACACATTGCTCAACACTTTTGAAATAGAATAAACACAATGAAAAATAATCACACATCCATGTAATACTCATAGATTTAGGCAAATAGTTAGGAAAAACCCCAATGTGGGGAAAACCAAAGAGAGAGAGAGATTATATTAGCTTCAGGAAAGTATATCAGTACAAAAATTACATTTATCACCCAAGAGAATCATTACAAACACAATTTGTACCACAAATTGCTACCAAGAAAATCTTGTCACATTCCATACATTTGTATGACCTTGTTGAAATCAACACCTTGATTTCCATGCACTCAAAAATTTGTTGTACCTTCCTTCCTGTACGAACGAACTCCAACAAAAATTCCCCCAAAAATGCATTGAAAACTGTGCCCACACTTGCCTCGATTTTTTGTTCACAAACTTGTTGTTGTACGACCTGTACGGATCTGTACAGTATAGCCTATCTTCAACAATAAATCACAGTTTCTCCTAAACGAAAGTTCCTCCTTAGGAATGTGCCCAATCTACCTTGAAATCTTTGCCAAAAATTTGTTGCTCACTTTCCTCTCTCAAGCTCTCTCTCAATCTCTTCTCCTTGTGTCTTGCACACTACCCAATGCATTATCTTATAGTTCCCAGTTGAACTTTCACCTTCCAAGTGTATTTTCACCTTCCGCATCCGTAAATCCAAAAGATAAGATCTAATCTTTCCTTTAGATGATCAAGGGACATGATTCATTTTGTCCAAAATAAATCACTTAAAATATTAAACTGCAATTTCACTTTATAACATAAGTGAACTTTATGAAATAAATTCACTTTAATATTAGAAGGAACACTTCATTAAAAAGTCACTTTAATAAAATAACCACTTTATTACAACTTTATAAAAACTTATAACAAAGTCAACTTTTTAGTAGTGCAAATATAAGGCTACTTACACATACAACACAAAACATGTGGAGTACCTCCCAAGCTATAAACACTAACAGTCTCTCTTAGGAAGGGATGTACTCGCTTCCATCACCATCATTCATTCCCATAACATTATTCGTAGTAGGATCTCCCTATGAAACTGTAGCCAACCTCAACACCTACACATAACTTTTACCAGAAGACCTCCTCCTAACAACTACTCTGAACCATGAGTTCCTAGGAGAATCCACTCCACCCTGGGATTATGGTCGATCAAACCAGCTAAACCTACTTCCGATGCTCATAATATACTCCCTCTCTTACCTCAGAATGAAATACTGAATCCTTGGGCCCACTGCAGTCTCATGAGCCTCCTACTCCTCATTTGATGTTGAATCATAACCTGAAGGTTTTCCTTGGAACATGTACAACCTATCCACCCGATCACCATTAAACTATGGTTTGACTATATCCACTCCCTCCTTGTGCATAAATACATGTCCCCTCTTGAACAATGTAATATCCATCATCGTCAAAGACTAAGACTAAGAGGAAGTTAACTCTCAACCCTAGAACAAAGATAACTCCATCAACCTTCAGGAGCCCTCCATAGTCAAGTTAGAATCTAACCCTTCCAACTCCATGTACAACTCGTGCCACATCTCCTTCACTCACCACTAGCTAGTTAGGACATGTATTTTTGATAATAAGGAATACATGCCAGATTCCCATAATGGGATAAGAGGCTCCATTGTCAACAATCCACCTATTATCACCCATGAATCCACCACTACCAACACTAGATACTAGAGTGGCCAAAGAAAAGTCCATATCAAACTTGGATGAAAATTCCTCCACAGTTGTTGTATTAGTTGTATCAAGCCCCTCTTGTTCCTTTTTCTTCTTCTTCTTCTCAAGACACTGAGAAGCAAGGTGCCCCAACTGGTTACAAAAGTAACATCTAAATTTACTCAAGACCCTCCTAAAATTTCCTTTCTTCTTCCCCTTTCTGTTTGCAACAAGAGAAACATTATCTTCATCAACTCCATCTCGATTCTGTCCACTTCTCTGAGATTCTTCATAGATATTATCCTTAGTGAAATCATCCCACAGTGTTCTCCGATATGGAATATGCTCACAACCCACAACACACTTCATAAAGACTTCCCATTCCTTGGTGAATCCTTTCAAGGCTATCCTCCCAAACTATGAATCTTATATGACCTCCCCAACTGCAACCAACTCATCTTTCACTTGAGATACCCAGGTAAGATAAGAAGACACACTCTCACCCTTACCAATATTGGTATCATGCATTTTATCCTTCAAGGCCGTCTTCCAATTTTTATGTTTTGCCTTGTACAAGTTTTTAAGTGCATCCCACATCTCTTTGGATGTCTTCTTCTCGGGCAAGTGAGGAATAAGGTGGTCCTTCACCCCATCCAGAATAATTCTCTAAGATTTGGTCTTCTTTACCTCTTGTAAATCCAAATCTATAGGTTTTGTTGATGGAACAACAAGTATGGTGCTGACAAAGCTCCAAATTTTGTTCTCCCTAAGAATAGTCGACATCCTGACTTTTCATTGCAAATAGTTGGAAATCCCATCCAACTGGTCCTCATACTTGATGTAAAAAACCATCTTCTTATCAACTGTTCAATGGAAAATAAACAATAAAGTTCCTTCCCTTCAAATATTTCTTAAAAATAACACTTCTCACTGTCACTTAGAGCCCAAGCTTTGATACCATGTAGAAATTTAATGACAAAATCAACATGCACAAATTCTGTCATACACTTAGAAACCTAGATATAAATGACATCTATGAAATCTGAGATTCATTAAACCCACACTTGGAAATTGTCATAAGCATAAATATGCATTGCTATGTGTCATAGAAAGAGCACTTTTGTTGCAGAATAAATAGAAGGAACAACAATCACACATCCATGTAATACTCAAAAATTTAGGCAACCAGCCAGGGAAAACCCTAATTTGGGGAAACCCAAAGAGAGAGAGAGAGAGAGAGAGAGAGAGAGAGAGAGAGAGAGAGATTATATTATCTTCGAGAAAGTATATCAACACCAAAATTACATTTAGAAGCCAAGAGGATCACTTACAAACAAAATTTGTCCCACAACTTTCTTTTGCAACTTGTCCCTTTCTGACCTTCTATTTATGGAAGGAGACGATGTCTCAACCACCTTCCTTTTTTTCATTAACTATTTCATCAGGATCTGAGTGGGCAGGTTCAACACCTACACTTGGAAGATGTGGTGGCCTCTCCTTCATCATTTGTTCTTTTTTGGATTCTTACAGGGAAGACAAGCAGGTCGGTGAAGGTGGAGCTCACGAGGACTCAACCAGGTGATGGGCAGTCATGAAGAAAGACACAACAGAAGAATGGTGACTAGGAAAGTGTGGGCGACAGAACACGGGAGATGAGGTGTAAAGGTGCAGAGGCAATGTTGCACGGGAAGGTGACATGGAGGAAGAAGGGGAGATATGGTGGTTGAAAGAGGTGGGGACAAACAACATAGGTGGAGATGATAGGGAGTACGAGTGGGAAATCTATCGGACGGTGATAGGTCAGGAGGAATATGAATGGAGGGCAAGTGTGAGGGAGCAAGAGCTAGAGAGAGAGAGAGAGATGTGACAGATGAGGAGAGAGACTGAGTGGGGGACAGGGGTTGACGGGAGAGGAAGATGGTAAGAAACTTTCTCGGAGGGCGGGGTAGATGGTAAGAGGTGTTGAGCGAGGGGGGGTCTGAGCATAGTGAGGAGGTGCCATGTTAGTGCGGGGCTTGCACCAAAAAATCACCTGCTCAAACCTCCCCCCCCTCGTTAAAGGCAGAATTCTCAGAGGGTTCTGACTAGGACTATGACCCATAGATCTGAGCGCACAGATCTTGGCCGCCTAGATCCACGCATAAAATAACACAACACGCCTGGGCCCAAAACTTAGGATAAAAGGTAAAAAGTGGGTTTTTTATCCCCCTTCTGCGTACAACTTCACCATGTTATCCTTAACTAAGGGAAAAACTCCCCTTTTACAACATTGTGCTAACATAAGGTTTTCATGAACCTATTATTGGCAGGGTTGAATCTGTTCAAGCAGTCGAGCTACATGAGATGTCTGTGTGTAGAAGGATTTTTTTCACTTTTCTACAACCTTGTCGACTCGCTTCTATTGGATAGAAGGTGCTTGGGATGAGACTGTAGTGGTTGCAGTATCCTTCTTTTCACCTTTCGAACAAATTGTGAAGAAATTGAATTTTGTAGTATGAGATACTACATTGTGTCACTGTTTAGGTGGAATAGTAGTTGGAATTACCTCTGGTATCCTATAGAGATGACCCTCCAGAGTAACAATGACACTACGAGGTCGAGACTCATAAATAGCATGGCACTTCCACATATATGGATGGCCCAAGAGAATGTCACATACATCTAGGGGGGAAACATCACATAATACCTCGTCTTTGAAGGGCTAGATGTCATATGACAATTGACAATATTGGATAACATGAAGATCTCATCCCTGGTGAAGCCACCCGATGTTATATGGTTGCAGGTGTGGTGTTGGAGACAATCCCAACTGTTTGACGACCTCTACTAAGATGAGGTTCTTCTGACTTTTGATATCAACAATAAAATACAGCGGGGTCCCCTTTACCCACATTTGTGAATGAAAAAGGCGCTCCCCCTCTTCAGAATTGGTTGGTTCTTCTAGTTGAATTGTTGTAGTCATGAAAATAGTAGGGGGCTCTGTGTCAATGATCTGTCTTCTATCAGTATTTCCAGAACTAAATTTTGAATCAGGGTTCGACTCCTTGTCTTTTATCTTGGCCACCAATGACTGTTTTGAGAGAAATTCATCGGTGGTGTTCCAGGGGATTTTGTGGAAATCACACCATTTTCTATTGTGCTTCATCTTTCCATGACCCTTCTTTTCCTGTGGATTGGACTATTTTTTGGGAGACTGTTTGTTAGGGTCATCTTTATCATAATTCTTTTGTTTCAGATTTGCAGACCTGAAATCTCGCTTGTTCTGGTGCTTAAATTTCTACTCTATTTTAACATCATATTGATAAGTAGGACTAAGTGATGAGATGTCCAAAAAATCCCTTTTAGTTTGGATGTATCTGTGTAAAGCCCCGCGGTATTTCAGAACCAAATTTCACTTGGATTCCTTGATACCCATCTTGGTGTGCAAGGTATGGAAGGTATTGGTAAACTCTGACACTACTTTTCCCCTTTATTGTTGCAGTGTGGTCCATCTCATGTACTGGTCCTCATAGTTTCCAACATGGTAATACTGTTCTTTTACCGCATTCACAAAAAAATCCCAAGTGGGATCGACCCCATATATTCCAGACTCCTCTATGGAAATTTTATCCCAGTAAGTTTCCCACCAATGTTTTACATGGGGGAGAGCCTTAAGGAGTGCGAAGCTGATCTTTTCCCCATCAGAGAAATTCTGAACAAATAAATAACCTTCTAACAGATTTAACCATTTTTCTAGGGCATCCACATCTATCTGTCCTTCGAATATGGGAATATAAAAATTAACTTGTAACTTGAAAGGCAAGGTGTCTCCAAAGTGGCAACTTGATGAAGACACGTATGTTGTTATTGGTAGGTGTTGAAGGATGTGAAAAAAATTATCCATCATTTCGTCCCTCTGTCGCGTGAGAGCTTGCTCAAGCAACAGATTAATAGAATCGTCTTCTCTGTCATTTTTATTTAATTCCGCCATGGACATTTTCTTGGGCATGCGATAGCGATTGTATTCAAGAGAGATGAAATCAAGACTCAACTTGCTATACTCAGACCTCGTCGAGGACATGCACCAAAAAACGATCAAGAGCATCCTACTCTGATACCACTAATCCAAATTATTTTCAGAACGAAATGAGAGTAGGGCTATTTTAAAAAAATGTACCGATATGTATTGGATATCCAAAAATATAACATAAATATATCATATATGCAACCATAAACACAAAGATATAGTATTACACAATTTCTATTAATGAGAAAAAGTGTACAAAGACTGTAAAAATACAGAGTGAAAGACTCACTAGAATGGTGGTATCTTATCTCTAAGAAGAGATGTGATGGATACTCACATTTGTAATAAGATGATTTACAATGAGGCTCTAAAGGCATTTTTAACATAAATAAATCCAAAATCCTAACCCAAGAAGATGAAAAGCCAATAGTTTTGTGGACCTCGTTTTGGGTAGTTTGGTGTATCAACTTCTCGGGGGCGTAACTTTGGCATACGATCTCTGTTTGGGGTGCATGATATCTCGTTGGAAATGTATCATCGAGGATATTCATTTTAGGGTATCAATTAGAGCCTTCAACTATCATTGAGAAGCTCGATCTCGAAAACCCTTCATTTAGGCCATCAAAATGGCTCCGAAAGTTAAAAACTGCTAAAAATAGTAAATTACCAAAATTGCTAGAAAATTGTTTTGAGCCAATTGGAAAAGGTGGGTGGCCACCGATGTCCACCTAGATCAGAAATGCTTAAGGTATGGAAGCACCTTACAATTGATTATTTTATCGAAGGAATCCACTACATTTCACTTGCCTCTTTGAGGGGAAAACCTCGTAATGAGATAAGATCCAATTAAAAATGATATTCCACCATGATTCATTACTTTTATTACACTTATTTATACAACACTATTCACCTCCTAAGAACATTGTAGATAAGGAACCTTCTAGTAATCATTCATACAATATTTTGTGTTCACATTTCTACATAGTCCTTATTTACTAATGATGGTATTCATTACATATATTCAATAAATATAAGTACCATAGTGGGGATTATTTAATTATAGAGTAGACCTTGTCCACCTTACATTTAATGGACTCCACTATTATTACATCACTATGGGCCCTTTGACCCCCCATTATACCCCTAGGGAGGATCCCGATATAATATTTGACATTTACCCCTTGATTTTTTTCGGGTCTTTTTTGTTTTTTTTTACCTTTTTCTCCTCTCTAGGTATTTATTTCTTAAAACACTCTCTAAGAAAAAAAAATTGATATCTCTAATTAATTTTCTCATCTCTGTTAATTTATTGCATGTTTGTATCACTATACTCTATTAATGAGCACTTTCCTTTAGCTTCCCATTTTTCAATTGTTACTTTGTTTGTAGTATAATGTTGTTTTTACATAGTTTGGTAAGAGCTCTGAGTTACCTTTTTGAATAATTTGTGGGCCTTTGAACTTATTTATATCTTAATTGTAAAATCATTTAAAAACTAGGCTGTATGATTACTATATTTCAAATTATCTATGAGATTGTTTTAGAAAATTGGTGTTCTCTATTATGCATTATGTTTTTTGAATTATGTTTGAATTGGGTTTCGATATATTAGGTTGTTGGAACTTTCTCTGATATGGGTTTGAATATTTCATCTTCTTGGATATTTATCTGAGTTGGGTTTGGATTATTTAGCTATACGTAAGTTTATTTTCGATACCCTCTCCCCCCAATACTCCTCAAATAGAAACATAATATAAGTATTCTTCCAATGAGCCTATTGAAGTTTTTCCACCCCCATCTGAACCCCCATTCCCTCCTCAAATGGAAAAAAAACTCCTAGAGGCCCCTCATATTGTTATAACTAAACGAACTAAACAAGGTTGAGCTAATAGACCTCTTAAGTTACATTGTAATCACTTTAGAGTAGGGTTTTCAAATATCTAGGTCTCATTTCACTATGATATGAGTCAATTCCAAATTTCTAATTGTTTTGTTACCTAACTTATTTTTTAGATTTTAGTAAGGAAAATGATAAATGGACCATATAATCATTTTTAGTGAAATTCGGTTCATAGCCATACCCAAATGAAAAAATCCAGTACCCTAATTGAAAATATTTAATCCAGACATTACCTAAATGAAATAACTTAATCCCCAATTAATGATTCACTCTCTAATTATGACTCTGAGTGTACCATTTCATTTCATTTTTAGTATAGGTGATATACTAAATTGTACATGAACTTTGAAGTAAACAAAAAATACCATCTTGGATGAGGTATGTCTTCAATCTTGAGTGTGTGATTCTACTCTATCAATTTTTTTAGGTTTAGTGTGGCTTACGTTGTTATGTTATGGCGATTTGTCTTCGATCTTGAACGTGTTGTTTACTATGTGGATTTTTCAATTTTGGTGTGGCTTATGGAATTTTATTATGGTGGTTTTGATTTGTGATAATTTTTCAATGAAATCAGGTTCCTAAACATACCCAAATGTAAAAATATTCTTCAACTTCCTATATGGCCTAGTGAATGGTTCTATTTATGAATTATATATGAAGAATATTATGCTTTATTTATTTTATTTAAATTGGACATCCAATGTGTCCAAGGTTCCTATATTTTTTAAAACTATGCATGACCATTTCATGTTTCTTCTTGAAGATATATAATATGTTTTACATTTCTTAAAATGACACAAAACTATTAAGAGTTGAAATAAGTGTAGAATCTCAAATTTTAGGGTATGCAATGCTATAGAAGATTGATCCATGTGCTATTTTGGGTTACTTGAAGTTAGTTTTGAATAAATTTTGAAATAGGCAATTTTCAAGTTTAAATATTGGCAATTCATTTAAGGAATTTTTCAACATATTTTGGGTTTACATAATATAAAATGAAATCAAATAGAATTTTCACATCTTTACATATTCCTTAACAATGATATTTTTAAGAGTGTTTACTTGTGGAATGCATGTGCATAGTTTGAGATATGGTGGTAGATATGTTCTCATGATTTTCCTTTTTTAATCCTCTTGTTTGTGAACTAGTGAAAAAAATTCACATGTAACGAATATAAATTAAAGTATTGATAATTTTTTTTTTTTAAATCCATGAGTGTGAATAATATAAAGCATTAAAAAATTTTGTGAGAAAAATACATAGACCAAATTTTATATAGTTTAAGACTTTTGATTCATAATCTAATTAGGGAGGAATGCATAAAGTTGATGGACAAAAAAGTGGCAATGTGGTGCAAAGGCATGCATGCGCATTCCTAGAAACACATGCACACATTCTTAATCCTATATCCTCAGTACTCACCGAACCACCACACAAGCTTTCCAACTTGGATTATTTAGGAGAGTGCATGAATTCATGAGAAAAACATGTTCAATAAGATGCACACATTCCTAAAAAAAAATTAAATGAAAATAACCCATGCACACTTCAGGAACGCGCATGTATTCCTAAAGATTGTCCCGATTATTAGTAACAAGAACACGCGCATGTTCTTGTTAACAAAAAATATCCCTCTTTCTCCATCTCTCTCTCTCTCTCTCTCTCTCAACACTTCCCACTTCTCT
>JASDQU010253813.1:3608-14890 GCA_032191745.1 Picea mariana
TTTTGTAAATTGGACCCCTAAATCCAAATGTTGCATTTCTTCTTACTGAGCAAAGCACTAGTTATCGAAATCGATGAAAAAAACAACTTTCGAGGGGTTGGAACTGGGAGTGAGGGGTGCTCTATCTAAAATCCTATGCCAGGAATCCAACATAGATGACGATTCTTCAATCCAAGTCTCAGTATTCATTTTATGGCCAATTGCAAGTCGCATCCCAAACCATTTCAGGGACTCTTGGCCAATTCCCACCCAGGGCATTAAAGAATAATGGAGCAACATTTTTGAGTTTCATGAGATGTTGTAATATTTTTTAGGCATGGACTAGGTGACCAAATTATCGTTCTGCTCCCAAGGCATGGTTTCATAAATTGGCCCCTTAATCCAAATGTTTCATTGCTTCAAACTGAGCAAAACACTAGTTCTCAAAATCAATGATTAAAGCAACTTTTGAGGGGTTGGAACCAGGAGTGAGGGGTGCTCTAGATAAAATCCTATGCCAGGAATACAACAAAGACGATGGTTCCTCAATCTGAGTCTCGGTTTTTTTTTTATGCCCAGTTGCAAGTTGCATGCCAAACCATTTCGGGGACTCTTGGCCAATTCCTACTCAGGGCATAAAAGACTATGCTAGAATCTTGCTTAGGCATGGACTAGGTGACCAAATTATCCATCTACTCCCGAGGCATGGTTTCGTAAATTGGCCCCTTCATCCAAATGTTGCATTTCTTCAAACTGAGAAAAACACTAGTTCTCGAAATCAATGAGTAAAGCAACTTCTGAGGCATGGCACCCAGGAGTGAGGGGTGGTCTAGCTGAAATCATATTCTAGTAATCCATTGAAGTTGATGGTTCCTCAATCCAAGTCACGGTTTTCATTTTATGCCCAGTTGGAAGTCGCATCCCAAACCATTTCGGGACTCTTGGCAATTCCTCCTTGGGGCATAAAAGGCTAATGGAGCAGCATTTTTGAGTTCCATGAGGTGTTGCATGCTTGTTTAGACATGGACTAGGTGACCACACTGTCCATCTGCTCCCAAAGCATGTTTTCATAAATTGGACCCCTAAATCCAAATGTTGCATTGCTTCTTACTGAGCAAAGCACTAGTTATCGAAATCGATGAAAAAAACAACTTCCGAGGGGTTGGAACTAGGAGTGAGGGATGCTCTAGCTAAAATCCTATGCCAAGAATACAATAGACAATGGTTCCTCAATCCGAGCCTTGGTATTCATTTTATGCCCAGTTGCAAGTCGCATCCCAAACCATTTCAGGGACTCTTGGCCAATTCCCGCTTAGGGCATAAAAGACTAACAGAGCAACATTTTTGAGTTATGTGAGATGTTGTAAGCTTGTTTAGGCATGGACTAGGTGACCAAATTATCGATCCGCTCTGGAGGCATGGTTTTGTAAATTGGACCCCTAAATCCAAATGCTGCATTGCTTCTTACTGAGCAAAGCACTAGTTATCAAAATCGATGAAAAAAAAAATTCTAAGGGGTTGGAACCAGGAGTGAGGGGTGCTCTAGCTAAAATCCTATGCTAGGAATCCAACAGAGATGACGGTTCCTCAATCTGAGTCTTGGTTTTCATTTTATTCTCAGTTGCAAGTCGCATGCCAAACCATTTCGGGGACTCTTGGCTAATTCCCGCTCAGGGCATAAAAGACTAACAGAGCAGCATTTTTGAGTTCTATGAGATGTTGCAAGATTTTTTAGGCATATACTAGGTGACCAAATTATCCATCTTCTCCTGAGGCATGGTTTCATAAATTGGCCCCTTAATCCAAATGTTGCATTGCTTCAAACTGAGAAAAACACTAGTTCTCTAAATCAATGATTAAAGCAAATTCTAAGGAATGGCACCTTTGAGTGAGGGGTGCTCTAGATAAAATCCTATGTTAGGAATCCAACAAAGATGACAGTTCCTCAATCTAAGTCTCGGTTTTTTTTTATGCCCAGTTGCAAGTCGCATCCCAAACCATTTCGAGGACTCTTGGCAATTCCTCCTTGGGGCATAAAATCCTAACGAAGTAGCATTTTTGAGTTCCATGAGATGTTGCATGATTTTTTAGCCATGGACTAGGTGACCACATTATCCATCCTCTTTTGAGGCATGGTTTCGTAAATTGGACCCCTAAATCCAAATGTTGCATTGCTTCTTACTGAGCAAAGCACTAGTTATCGAAATCGATGAAAAAAATAACTTCTGAGGGGTTGGAACTAGGAGTAAGGGGTGCTCTAGCTAAAATCCTATGCTAGGAATCCAACAGAGACGACGGTTCCTCAATCTGAGTCTCAATTTTTTTTTATGCCCAGTTGCAAGTCAACTGCACCAATTTCAAAGACTGCACCAATTTCAACTACACATTGAGTTTAACAACCACTACTTCCTACATAAAAATGTGGGTTGCACTATTGTTAACCATCTCCATAACTAACTTATTCTTCAACTTGGATTGAACAAAACTAATATTTGTATTGTTCTACTCTTGGCTTGAACAAAACTAAAATTTGTATAGTTATACTCTTGTCTTGAACAAAACTAATATTTGTATAGTTCTACTCTTGGCTTGCCTTAGACATATTGCCAACTAAAGCACCCAAGATTTTCAACACACCAACTGATGGTTGGATTTATTACTCCATATCATTGACCCTCATTTTCAATGGACATTTCTTATAATAATTCTAATTTGCACAAATCCAACAAACAACAACCTTACTACTATTTTTTTCTTAGATCCATATGATAAACTTATCATGTCCTTAGTGTTATCACATTAATATGTCCTTAATATGTCCAAAATCAAGAGGGATATCACATTAAATTAGGTGGTTGACCACTAATATTGGTAATTGCACCCTAGTCCAATTGTGCATCCAAAACTAAAGATATAAAAAAATTACTTAGAACTTTGAATATAGAAAAAAAAGTTCATAAATTGGAACTATGATGATGATGGACTACTCACTAACAACACATGCACATGCAACTGAAGGTACAATCAAATAGGTACCTGTCATGTATTTCTTCGTCGAGTGATGAAATCTTAGGAAAAAATAGAGGGAAATGTGACTGCATCTAGCAGATATGATAAGCAAACAAGGACCAGAGGTAAAAAGGTCAGAATAAAATTGTGTAGACGCATGAATTTTTTTCTTGCCGAAGGAGGATCATGCTATTATGATTATGAGAGAATACGAGACATAGAGGTGCCACTCATGTATAAGCATCTGGTGAAACAATGGGTACCTAAGGAACTACCTCCTATAGATGTTGACTTTGTTTTCAACAATAGGACATATCGCATTGCACCATCCTCCCTGCATGTCTTGGGGATATTTTCCATGGATGGAATAATTATAAAATACAATATAGTAACTGAATTGATGGACCATGTCGAACCGTGTTACAATTATAATGATTGAATGTGGTTGATCTGGTACATGTGAAGTATGCGGAGATATACACTCACCGCAAATTATATACAACTAATAAACAAGGATAAAAATAAGGGAGAGATTATCTATATTGATGGAAGGCCTAAAGCTTCTGGCAATATCGTAAGGTTTGTAAATAGCACATGACCTGGGACAACAAACAAACAACCGAATTGCATATATGAGGGACGTGAAGAGAATTGAGTAGTCATGTGCGCAATAAAAAATATATCTCCTGGGGAAGAGTTATTAGCGGATTACCATTTGAATCGAATAGAAACATTGACTAATAGTGTGCAGGTTCTTATGCAACACCTCTTTAAGAAACCTCTACTTATTTCATTATATTTTTTTATTATCTTTAACATTAGTTTTTTTTATCGTTAACGATTTTTTAAATATTTGGGGGTTCTAATTATATTATAATGTGGCAGGATGATCGTGGAAAAGGGCTAGCCACAAAACATGTAAATGATTATCAATTTCCACATTCATTTTACATGAATTTTATTATTTGTTTATATAATTTTATTGAAATAACATTGTTTTTTTTGAAATTATATGTAGTCCACAGGCCATTTTGATCATGATTCCACCGATGGGGAGGGGTTTTATTCATCCCCTGATCCGATGGTCTTAATAAAAAAAAATATCATTAAAGCAAACAAGGAACTTGCTGGCTTCTTAGATCGTCCAGATCAAACTCTCGACGTCCTAGCAAAGATCAATCTCCTCATGTCACAACTTAGCACATATAAGGTAATAAACACAATTTAAAGTGTTTTTTTTAATGTACTCATACGTTCAATTATGAAACTTTTCTTTTTAACTTTTACATTATCTCACGAAAAAACATTTTCTTTTTTATAAAGATATTTTTGGGGCCTGTTCAGCCCGGTGTTGGTAGTACTGGTGCTACAAAGATGCTACAGAGTCCCGATGCGGGCGATCATACAGCTGCTAGAGTACTATTTAGTTCTCCATATTCCACACCTAATTTAGATAGGCTCCATGACATGCACCTCCAAACATCCACACCTTGATCAAAGTCTAGAGATGGTGGCAGAGATGAGGCTCATGGTGATGTGTTTGATAGGGTTGAATTTTCTTTAGCTAGACGTGTGACAAGCATAGGGACCCTTCCATGCACATTTTTGGTCGATGATAATGGACTTCCATTAAAACAATCAAGACTCCTAGGTAGTCTTAATTCATATTTTAATCGTTTAATGTTGTCCTTCGCATACACAAATCATCTAGATTATTAATTTTAAATTAATAATCATATCTTTTTGTGTGTAGGAAACAACCATTATTATAGGCACCTAGAGAGCAAGGCCTTGTTGATTTTTGGGGCAACCTTACACATGAGGTGGAATTTCCAGAATTCCAACCTCAAAAAGGAACTTATGGATTATCTTGAAGGCCTCTTTGGAGTAGACATGTTCAATAAAAAAGAGGTGACCTCTACAGCGGGAGAATATTTAAAATATATGCGGGATGTTTATAGATGAAGATTGGCAAGAAATCCTAGGTATGATTATCCTCCCTCGATTATAGAGAGGGAGTGGAAGGCAATCATTGATGATGCAAAAGATAAGATTTTGAAAAAATCAGGAGAACAAATAACTGGTACACCAAGGTAAATTACAATATTTTGATTTCAATACTAACTTTATTTTTCTTTAGATATAAATAAAAGTATGGTTATATATAACATACTTGAAAATTTTGATGATAGGTTGCCTGAAACTTCGAAGGAAACCAAAGAAAGGATTGTCAAACATGGCCAACACAAGCTAGTCTAGGGCGACTACTCGAGGTTACAGTCATGAATCGTAAGTACCCAAACATCTTAAGAATATTATTTGTATCACCTTACAACTTTCAGGTAATTGCAGCCAAAAAAATTAAAAAACCATACCCTTATGTAATGCAGGGCGACGAATTCGGAACTGAAACCACAGAGGAAGACCTCCAACTTGGTTACAAATATGGTTATAAAGACATGGTTGATCATAGGAAAAGCAAGGGGGAAGATCCGAAGATCCAATTTACAGGATAAGGTAAATAAAAATGAGTCCACATTAACCTTTCATTACTTATAAAATACGTAAATGTTTGATATCATCCATACTTTAATGTATTACTTTGTTTTAATCAGGGGAGTAGCACTATCAACAAAACCATTAGTATTGGACAACGGAGCATTGATAGTCATTGATTGTCACACTTTCGACGATTTCCCTACTTAGTCGTTCTGGCAACAGTATTTATTTTTTGTCGTAAATGTCACAACTCCTTACTGTCATCGCTCTTGTGATGTTAAGTTAGGTTTTTCGCACGTGCTACATCACGCAAAGTGACGTTTGGGAGACCCAATATTCATCACAATATCCATGACATAACGTCACAAGAGCATCGAAATAGCCGTCGCAAAATGGCCCAAATTTTTTAGTGATATGTGAGGAGGGTATTTCATTGGTGGCGCTTATCGTCAATAATCATTTTCATAATTATGATCAGGTTCTTGTTAGTGGACTTGACTTTCATATTTCCTTGAGGGTAATGGGTGGATGAGGTAAAGTGCTTGACCCTGAATTTGTTTAGAAACCAAGTAAACTTTGTCGAAATAAATTTTGATTTGTTGACTGAAACTATTTCGAGCAGAAGACCAAAATGAGAAAAGATATTATATTCTAAGAACTTAATAACCTGCTCATCCTGCATATTATTAATAAGGATAAATTTGGTCTACATGGTAAAGTAGTCTGTTGTTGTCAGGATAAATATATTCACTACAGAAGATGGGGGGTTAATAGGGCTGATAAAGTCTAATACCCATTTAGCAAATGGGAAATCAGGTAAAATTGGTTATAAAGTAATATCAGAAAACTATTTCCTACTAGAAAAGTTTTGAAATTTATCACAAGCTTGAACAAAATTGAAATAATCTTGAAACATCAAGGGCCAAAAATAACCATCTCTGATAATCTTGAAATTTGTAGCTTTCACTGCGAAATAGACACCAATATGGAGGTTAGAATATGTTGATCCATGAAATTTATTCAAAACTTTTTGGGATGCTTTATCCTGAATATATATTAACAACAACCCATCATCATATCTGCAAAAAATAATGTTTCCCAAGATGAGGAACTTTGGGACTATCAAGCGCAGTCTTCTACGTTGATGTTAATCTAAATGATCTGGAAATTTTTTATGTAAGAGATAATAAATGATATCCTTGTACCAAGGATGGTCAGCAAGATCTATATCAAGATTTTCCAAGTCAAACAGTGTTGACAAATCATTCTCATCTTCCTCAAGAGAATCACTTGGTTCAAGATGTTAAGTCAAGTGAAGAGCTAGATCACGTCCCTTAATTGTCTTGGTTGTAGTAATCATTAAAATCGTGTTCTTGAATTTTGGCAAGCCAATGTGAAAGTTTTCCTGACAAATGAGTTTGTGTAAACAAAAACTTGACTACATACAAAGGGACTCCTACATGTGTTTTCTTGCCCAAAATAAAATGCTTGAACTTTCCTATAGCTTTTACCAAGGAGAAAGTGTGTTTTTCAATCAAGGTATATTTCACCTCTTCATCTTATAAACTTTGACTCATATAGGCTATAGGATTTTATTGATTTTGGTCATCATCTTGTAGAAGGATGGCAAAGATTGCCTCTTTTGTGAAATTGGTATAGATGATGAAGTCTTTACTAAAATTAGGTTTGGCTAAGACTGGTGCAGAGATAATTTCCTTCTTGATTCCTATAAAATTATTTTCTACCTCATCAGTCCAAGAAAAGGTTCTATCCTTCTTCAGAAAATTATGAATAGGTTTAACCATCACAGCGAAGTCAAGAACAAACCTCCTAATAAAGTTAATAGTACCCATGAAAGCTTGAACTCCTTGTTTGGAGGTAGGGGGAGGGAGGTTGATAATTGCAGCAACTCTCTCAAGGTCAATACTAATATCGTAGTCAGAAACAATGTGACCAAGGATTTTTCCTTTAGTGACTCTGAAAATAGATTTAAAAGGATTCAATGACATACCAAATTTTCTGCATCGCGGAAAGACTTTCCTAAGATGACCAAAATGATTTGATCAATTCTTAGAGTAAACAGTTAAGTCATCAATATAAACCTGTGTTATCTTACCAATCAAATCGTTGAAATATATTTTCATAGCTCTCTAGAATGTGGCACCTATGTTAAATAGGCCAAAAGGCATGCATTCATAGGAAAAGGTCCCCCATCTAGTGGTGAATGTGGTTTTGTATTTGCCAGCCCTCTTTACTCTAATTTGATTGTATCCAGAAAAAACGTCAAGTAGGGACATTATTTGAGACCCGACCACCTGTTGTAGGATCATTTCCATATTGGGAAGTGTAAAATTATCCTTAACACTATCTCTATTCAAAGCAAGAAAGTCAACACATAGCATGCACAAAAGTCAACACATAGCCTTATATGACGAGTTTTCTTTCGTACAGGGACCAGATTTGAGACCCATTCTAAATATTTTACTGGAAAGATGATTTGAGATTTTAGTAACTTTTCTACTTCCTTTTTGATAGTAGCTTCAAGGGTCGGGTTTATAGTCCTTTGTCTCTGCCTTAATGGTTTCATCCCTTCCTTAACAAGAATGGTGTGTTGTATGATTTTTGGATCAAAACCACGAAGATTCTCATATGATCAAAAAATGAAGTCCTTGAATTCACAGAATAAATCCATGAATCTTTGTTTTTCCTCTTGTGAACATTGGGATCCTATTTTAAGAATCATGGGATCATCTGAGGTTCCAATGTTCATGGAGACAATGTCTCCAAATTTCCTCTTTGACTCCTCTTCTTTAGTATTTTCCCTTTTACCAACATCACTCATTGAAAATAAACTCTCAAGAGGAGTCAATATTTTTGAAAGCGTATCATATTCAATAGAAATTACTTATTTAGGCTTTAGAAGTTCACTTTGTAAGAAATCACATATATCCTCATCATTTTTTAATATATGCCATGATTCAACATTGTCAGGTATATGTGGGTGATAAAGAGACATAAAAGTGAAATCAGGTCGTTGCAGTAAAAGATATCTAGTGGGAGAGGCAAAAAAAAATTTCAACCTGTCAGCCATGGTATTAAGATACCTTTTTATGTGAGTGATGTTGAAAGACAACATATTTGAAATCAAGGCCCAAACAGCCTGAGTGTATCTTTTCATCAGCTTGTTATTGGAATTATATATTTTTCTAACAATATTGACTATAAGCTCGAAATCACCAAAAACAGGAAGATGAACACAACCCAAATTATAATCATTTTCGACGCCTAACAATAGGGCTTCAAACTCGGCAACATTGTTGGTGCAAGTGAATTCTAACCTGAAGGAGAAATCATAGATTTTGTGTACAAGTGAATAAAGGATAATACCAGCTCTATTTCCTTTGTTGTAGCATGCACCATCAAAGTTCATGATCCATAATCCATCATCATGGTCAAATTGTTTGTGTGGCATGTCATATTCTTCTGTGAAAATAGAATAGAGACCCAGGTTTTCCTCAACATAATTGGCATTTAGCTGAGGAAATTTCTCAATGTAAAGTGAGATACAATCTTCTCTGAGAACAATAACATTCTTCCCATCCTTAGGGATAGAAAAATGCGACCCATCTAAAGAAAAGTAACCATCCGTTAATGCTTTCTAGTCTCTCCCCAAAATAATTGAGTAAATGTTGCTAGGAATATCAATGACCTGAATGTTTAGGGTGGTGAGTATTTTTGGATGTTTAGGGTGATCGCACCAATCATGGATTGTTGTTTATTATTATAGAAGAGTGTACTTCTCACATTTTTGTTTGTACATGAGAGGCCTAGCTCTTCCATATGATCTTTGACATGACAATTGGGAATGAGCCACCATCAATGAGGCAGAAATGGGCTATTTTTTCTAAAATATTTATAGAAATATAGAAATGGGGGTAATTTACAGATCTCCTAAAGTTATTTAAACCTATCCTATTTACATGAGACTCCTCTTCATCGTAATCTTATGTGACGTTGGCTATGTTGGAATTTTTACCTTCCATGAAATTTCTAAGATGTTGTTCTTCTGGTACAATCACCATATACAAAAGAGTAGCACTAGCTTTTATGTTAGCCAACTTATTTAAAATATTATACTTTGAAGAAGGAGAAATGACTTAATGATTTGTAGAAGGGTGAGCATAATGTGAGTTGGTATCTTGAGTGGATGTGCTAGGGGAAAAAGTAGTCTTAGAAGAATCAGCTTTGCCCTTATTGGAATATGATTTTTTTATGGTATTATCTACCATAACATCATCCTGTGGGGCCCAATCGAAGACAACAATGGTAGTGTCTGGTTTCTTTCCAAAAATTCGATCCTTCACATTTTTCTTGATTTCAAAAGTGCTTTCCTCGTGATGTTCTTTGCAAAAATTACACCATGCTCTAGGCAATATGGATTTTGGCTGAAAGTTAGTGTTTGCAAAATTCCTAGTTGCATCTTGGGTGGAAGTTTCAACAATGGAAGGAGTAATTCCATTTATCTCAAAAGAAATCATTTGATTCTTAATGTCTTCTATAAACTGCAAAATAGTAGATATATCGGTTTGTCTGGCATAGTCTTCTTTAGGAAGACCAGTTCTATCTAGCTACTCTTCGTACTCCAAACAAGTCTAAAGGATAGATCTAATATTATCTATGGCCTTCTCTTATAATGTGTGATGATAGGTAGAGGGTAATGTTGGAGCATAACCTTAACTTACATTATTTTATACCTAGATTATACTCCTAAATCTTGTTTAATGCATTCATTTACACTTTATTTCACCTAATTTGGCCACATAGAGAAGAAGGGTGCCTCATCCCTAGATTTTAGGGAAAACTGTTATTTTTAGATCAAGACTCAACTCCTGGTTCTTGATTTTCTTGACTTATTCATGATTTATTCCAACTCCCCCATGAAAAAACTCATCCAATATTGGGGAATGTGCACCTCCTCTTTGAGTGAGAGATTTATTCCTTAATTAATGATTTTTGCCATTGCTATTATTAGTAACGACTCTTTCAGGTCAGTTAAGTGAGTTGGAATTGCTTCTCTTGTTAGTTAAGTGAGATTAAGTGAGCTAATGCACATCACTTGACTCTTTTGGACATTAATGAGTGTGTTACATGTATCTTTAGTGGTCTAGATTGAACTATGTGGTCTCCCTTAGCTTATGACAACTATTTTAGCTATTTCTAGCTTTTTTTGACTAGAATTTCTATGTTGGAAATTCTATATATTCACCTCCTATCTTCTTTTTGAGGGTGGTTGCTCATGTATATTCATTTTTTATAAATATAATTCTCTGATTTATGGAGAAAAAACTTTCTCTCATCTCTTGAATATCAGCAAATTGTTTGTGTTCAATTTAACTAGAATTCTAGATCTATTGGGGTTTCTACAGGAATTCTACATGGTATTAGAGCTAGATTGAATCTAGTGGATTGTACATGGTTTTATTTGTAGGTATATATAATCAGGAGGTGAAGCAAGAAGCAATGTATCATCTCTCTCAGCCCACAAAACTCATTCTAAATCCTTTCAATTACTTCGAATGGAAGACAAAGATCTCTCTGCTCCTCCGAAGCAAAGGGCTTTACAGGGTAACAATGGGAAAGGAGAAAGAACCGACTGTTGCAGTGGAGAAGATAAAGTATTTCAATAAATTAGATGAAGCAATTGGGCTGATATGCCTATCAATTTCTAGAGATATCCTCTTTCATGTCAATAGAGCCACTACTCCCGATGTGGTCTAGACCACATTGGAAGGACT
>JASDQU010253814.1:16222-27601 GCA_032191745.1 Picea mariana
AATACTTCATGGGTTATAAACATGGCTGAAAGTAAAAGACCTCTGAATCAGGAAGATAATCAGGCTCCACAACCAACAAATGCCTCCTTATGTTCCTTTCTCATTTGGTGAAGGTCATATTCCCCCAAAAAATCCTACAATTGGAGGTTGGAATAACTCTTCCTCTGGGCCTAATCCTAGCTTCAATGCTCTGGGATGGAGTGCTCAAATGAGTGGACAATTCACTTCCTATATTCCATCCTTCATTCCCTCTTCCTCCATGCTGATTCCGACGAACACATTTATTATGGTGAATCCCCCTCTGTCCTCTAGTGTTCCATCCATAGTGAGTCAATTTCATAGTATGGGAAACCTCCAACACGAAGTTCCTTCGTCTGGGGGTAATGTATATAATCCTTATCATGCCGCTTCTGCATGATAAGAATCAGTTTGGAGGAGGATATTATCCTACTGGACAAGGCCATGGTATATACCAGAACCCTAAATGGTATGCAATCCCTTAGCCCCAATATTTCCCAGGAGCATGGGCTCAAACGTCACAACCCCGACTCTCTTTTCTGGCCATGATTAATCTGCCATATTTGTCAAAATTAATGAATGAACCTGTGTGTCAAGATCCATCATGGTTCCCCATCCCCACTAAGCTTCCTTCAAACATTCCAAAATTCTAAGGCAAGACTGGTGAGGATCTGGGTGATCATGTGATTGCTTTTCATTTATGGTCCTCATCTAACTCCTTAAGTGATGATTCTATTCATTTGAGGCTATTTCAACTCACCCTCATGAGGGTCGTTGCGAAATGATACATGGAAATTTCAATCATATGGTATTGGTTTTTATCAACCACTTCCAATTTTTGGTTCGTTACTATGCCAACATAGAACTTTTGTTGACCTTTTTCCAAGATAAAGCCACACATATCTCAGACCATATCCAGGAGTGGCGTAGATGAAAAAGGTTGATTAAAGCCTACATTCCTCTAAATTTTTTTTTGGAATGGTTCCTTAAGTCCTTATAACCTTATATTTCAAAGGATGTCTCTACATCTGAAGTAGCATCTGAGGAAGAAGCCATTTTCAAATCCCAACAATTGGACCTCATATATGCTCAATCTGGGATGCTTTATGAAATTCTCCCTGACGCATCGCGGTCAAACTATGATCCTAGAAAAAAACCCGGGCCTCATGCCGATGACATCATAGGCTCTGCAAATGCTAAGACTACAGACTTGGTGATGAACCAATTGAAATATTTGTCTCTAAGCCAGCCCGTAAAAGGACAAGCTTCGACTTTGTCCTCCACCACCACCTTGTCGGTGGATGTACATTCTGTACAATTGTCGTCTAACTTGAATGGTAACCAACAACCAGGAGGGACTAAGAAGAAAGGATGAGGTAATAATTGTAAGGGTGGAAAAAATAATAATAAAGGAAAGGATGACACTAACGATGATAGATCGAATAATAATGCTGGTGAGGGAAAGAAAGAAAAGTGGAAGGTGAAATTTCCTTGTAAACTTTGTAAAGATAATCACCTTACCCACTTATGCCCCAAAATCAAGGAATCCTTGAGGCTCTTATCGCAATTGCCCTCTATGTTGACAAACCCATTTCCACATAATCAACATATGGCCTCGGGGACCTCGAACACCGGAAATGCATCGAGCGAGAGTCGAAACCCCTCGACCCATGAAGGTGGCCATCTATGCATTAATATGGTCAAGTCTCAGATTGATGTAGCCACTTGATCTTGTGATTACGGTTCTTCATAAGATTTTATAGGTCCAAAGTCTCCTCCTCCTCCAGAAACACCCTTGCAGATCAAAAAGATGGAACCTTCGCATCGTATTCTGAAAGGAGTACTAAATCTCTCTACCCACAATCCTAATGCCATAGCCACCCAGAACTATTCGATTGTCAAAGATCTGGACCAAACCCATTGTACGATGTCGGCTTTGGAGGTGCTCCAAATGTGTCCTTCACAGAGGAATGCCTTGTTATCTGCGTTAGGATCTCTAGATCTGTATGGCTCGAAAGTTATCAAGTTTGAAGTTACAGATGTTAAGCCTCACTTGCCTTACTACATGGCCTTTCAAATCCATGTGGATTACATGAAAATTACCATCAAATGTACTGTAATTGATGAAGGTGCTGTGACATGTGTGATGTCCCTAACCAGTTGGAAAGCCATTGGCTCTCCGACCCTGTCTCAATATATGACTATGTTGACCGCATTTGATGGGCGTTCGTTTCGAGCCCACATAATCCTCCCCTCTTTTCTAGTCCAATTAGGTGGGAATAACGTGGAAGTTGATGTCGAGGTGGTTGATGTGCCTCTCGAATACAATTTACTACTAGGGCACAATTGGAATTATGCCATGATAGTCGTTGTGTCCTCTGTTTTCCATACTTTATTTTTTCCTCACGAAGGGAAGATAATGAAAATTGATCATTTGTCCTTTGTGCACACTAGTCATAGTGCATTAGTTGGACCTTCAGTTCCTTTGATTGATAATATTCAACAGACAACTAAGGATGTTGGTGTCAGAATGTATTCCTCTTTGATGGGTAGTTTTAATTTTATGGCACCAATTCACCATATTCATGTTATTTCCAGTGAGTCTTCATCGTCGATGAGGTCTTTTCCTTTCCGTACTTCGTATTTCAATGACCCTTGGACCCTACATTCCCCGACTATGTCGTACGAAGGTCAATCATACATTGGGATGGAAATGCCACTATCAACAATAGAATTTGCATATCAGGCTATTCTTGACACTACTACTGACCCAAATACTGCCTCCTCATAGATGAACAACGTGGATCTTTTTTAGAGCCCGTATGGGCCACTCAATCATCTCATTCGCATGATTTCCTTGACGATAATTTACCTTCAGATGAAGCCATCTTAGAGGCCATGTCTGGTTCTGATAGGCCTTGGGACGATATGCATCATCGATCCTATTTTCTCCTAGAGCTTGTTAAGATTGAACATGATGGATTTATATCTAACTTGAGTGAGATGGTCAGTCACGCCGTGGCTCCATTAGATATGCATGGTATTTATGCCGAAGGAAACATGGAGAATATTTCTCCTACCATCACGAATGAAATATCTCGTATCCCTGGTAAAATTGAGAACGTATATATCGGTGTGGATTGTTTTCTTAAATAAATTCAGATCCACACCAATATCTTCATAGAATTCCGAGATGTGTTTTCTTGGTTATATGAAGAGATGCCAGGGATTGACCCCAACATTGTCGAGCATGAGATTAAAACCTATCCGGATGCTAAACCTATTCAAAAATGTCTTAGAGTTGTTAATCCTAGTAAGGCCCCCACTATTAAGGTAGAAGTAGAGAAGCTACTTAATGCTGGTTTCATCTACCTAGTTCCCTTGACCGAATGGGCGTCCAATCCTATTCCCGTAAATAAAAAGCAAGGAACCATCCACATGTGTATGGATTTTAGAGACCTGAACAAGGCTTGTCCTAAAGATAACTGCTCGACTCCTTTCATTTACCAGATTCTTGACAAGTGTGCGGGAAGAAAAGTCTTTTCTTTTATGGACGTATTTTCAGGGTATAATCAAATTTATATTAAACCTGAGGATCAACATAAGATGACGTTTATTTGTCCTTGGTGTACTTTTTCATATTGAAAAATGCCTTTCGGTCTTAAAAACACCGAAGCAACGTTCCAACATGCCATGATATTTTCATTTCATGATCTTACGCATATTGTCAAAGATTACTTAGATGATCTCGCTGCTCACTCTCACAAGAGAGTAGATCACTCCACTCACCTTCAATTAGTATTTGAGAGATGTCGCTACTATCGAATTCGGTTTAACCCTCACAACTGCATCTTCTGTGTTAGGTCTGGTCATCTTTTAGGATTCATAGTGTTTGATCATGGGATCATGGTAGATCCTATAAAGGTTGAGGCAATACTTCGATTACCTCCCTTGCACAACATTAGACAAATTCAAGGTTTACAGGAGAAGGCTAATTTACTATGTCATTTCATAGTGAACTATGTCAATTTAACTAAAGGTTTCATGCGTGTTTTGAAGAAGGAAACTCCATTTATATGGGACGAGCAAGCCTATGAATCCTTCAATGCTCTTAAAAAATATTTGGTATCGACACCTCTGCTGAAGCATCCAGACTACAATAGAGAATATTTTATTTATATCGCCACGTCCGAAGGGATGATTGGTATGGTTCTAGTTCAAGAGGACAATGAGCTCCATGAGCACATTGTCTACTATCTCAGTCGAAACCTAGTTGGTCTTGAAATTAAATAATCTCACATAGAGAAGCTGGCCTTGGATGCCGTACATGCGGTTCAAATATTACGACATTATATGTTACTTTGAAAAAATATCATGGTTGCAAATATCAATCCATTTAAATACGTCCTCACCAAGTGTATCATAGGGGGGACATACAATAAGTGGATTGTTATTTTGCAAGAATTTGATCTCGATTTTGCTTYTGCGAAATCTAATAAATTGCTAGTTTTTGCCGAGTTGATATCAAACTTACCTCGACTAGATGAGRACATTTTTCATGACGATTCATTCGYAGATGAACATATTTTCCTTATCTCATCTTCAGACCCCTTGTATGGATACATTTTGATCTATCTTCAAACCTTGAAGCTACCCCAACACGAGATGATCAACGAGGTATATGTCATCAAGCTAAAAGATACCTTATTATCAATGACACTCTGTATCATCAAGGGGTAGATAATATTTTACATCTTTGATTGACTCACAAGGAAGTTGAGGCTATTCTCAATGATTGTCACAATGGAGCATGTGGTGGTCATTTATCTGGGCTTACGAAAACCCAAAAGATTTTGTGAGATGATTATTTTTGGCCCTCAATTTTTAAATATTGTGTCGAAGTAGTCAAGAAGTGTCACCCTTTCTAGGTGTTCACTTGGAAAATGCACTCTGACCCAACTCCTCTTCACCTAGTCGTCACCGTTGGTCCCTTCACCAAGTGGGGGGTAGATTTTATGGACTGTAACCCAGATTTGGCTGGGGGGAACCATCATATTATCGTGGCCGTGGATTATTTTACTAAATGGGTAGAGGCCATGCCTAATATTAAATTTGATGGTAAGACTACAACATTCTTCGTATTCAACCAGATTGTATCCTGGTTCAGAATCCCAAGAGAGATTGTCAGTAATCATGGCACTCACTTTCAGAATGAAATGGTGAAAGAGTTAGAATCGAAAATGGGTTTTAAGTATGATCATTCTTCCCCTTACTATCCCCATGCAAATGGACAAGTAGATGTGGTGAATAAATCTCTCCAGACCATTTGCAAAAAACTGTCAGCTAGAGTAAATCTGACGACATCTGATGCATTACCCTGCACTTTGGGCATATCGAACCACGATAAATATTTCCACTGGTTTCTCTCCTTTTCAGTTAGTACATGGTCTGGATTTGATTCTTCCATTTGAATGCAAAACCCCTTCCCTTAAGTTGTCAATTGAGCTCCTACTTGACACATCCGATCTTGAAGAACACCTGATGCACCTGGAGCACCTTGATGAGTAGCGTTGAGATGCCCCTATGACTATCAAATAAAATAAACAACATGTTAAGGTTCGATATGATAAGTCTGTTTGTCCTCGATAGTACATTGAGGGTGACTTAGTTCTCTTTTATGACCAAGCCAAAGAATCCCTAGGGGCAGTTAAGTTCAACCCCATGTGGCACGGTCCTTATATCGCACGACGTGTCTTAGAGAAAGGAGCCTACGAATTAGAATATTATGAAGGGAATATGCTGGATGAGCTGAGAAATGGGTTCTACCTTAAAAGGTATTATGCTTGAGCCCTCAAACTTGGGAGTGACCTTTGTATACTAGTGTATCTTAGTGTATATACTTCTTTATATTTTTCTTTGTGTCATTGACTTGCTTATCAAGTTTTCCCTTGGTTGGAAGATGTCAATGAAGTCTTCGGTTTACTTAGGATTTGCAGATGATGCCAGTGATCATATGGGGAACATGGTTTCCGCTGTTTGGGTCATTTACTCACCCGAGGGCCAACTGGTGTCTTCAGGTGGAATTCGTCTGGATCCATCAATGGATAATGTAGTTGAGAAAAACGTTGTTATAGAGCTATTATGCAACGCCATTTCACATGGTGTTCAATATTTAGAAGTTCACTTGGACTCCCAGTTAGTCGCATGTCAGTTGAATGACAGTTACCGTGTGCGAGATCCTACTCTACTCCGACGATTCCTATGGGTATGACTTTTGGAATGATACTTTGATTTTCTTACTTATAACCACATCCCTAGAAGTTCTAATCATGTATCCAATGCATATGCTAATTATATTTTAGATTGGAATTTGTCTCATAACTTAGCAAAGAAAACACATTCATACATTTACACATTGTAACATATATAAGTAAATCAAAGACCACATTTTTACATTTCATCCTTTCGAGTTCAAAAAATATGGTGTCATAGTACAAAATGGGGCTCACACCCTCAAAATACATATATGGACGGTACATAGCATGACCATGGAATATACACTTGTGGTTCCAGATGCATATCATGATAGCCCACTACAACGTTTTCAAGACACCGGAAGAGTTGCACCCATGCACGAGGTACACCCACCACCGGTCACTGCATCACCTCTGGAAGATCCTCTACTTGAACCATAGGAATCCTGTGCGTCAATTGAGACAAGTTCACTTGCACATTTTGTAACACTCTCTCCGCGTCCCCACCCACTAGCTCATCTCCTCGGCCCCTTCACCGATGTTGTGGGAATCCCTCTGGCCATCGCGGACCTACGTCTGTGTAACAAAGCAATTGTTAATACTTGATACCATGAAAAAATATTTGCCTTTTTTATTTTTCCTATATCAAAATTAAAAAAAAAAACATAAAATTGAAATATATAAAAACATTTCTTACCAATATCACCATAGGAGGAAATTGGTGGAAAAGGCATGCCAAGAACCCCTCTATAGTCGATCCCTCCGTAAGTCGTCAATGGCTATGACCTGTCGACGCCACCAGAAGACAAACTCATCATTGTAGGGGGTTCGCACCCTACCACCTCCTAGCCACCTCATCACGTCGATCCAATGTGACATGGATGGATCACACAGTCTATGTGGAGTAATCTCTACTCTAGGGATCAAACTTGGAACCCTCTCAAAGAAAAAGATACAAATTATGGATGCAAATCCATAATTTCTCATTCACCCTTGTTTGCAATCCATTAATTGGCTCTTCATGTTAGCTAGCAGTAAGGTACACCAGTCATAAACAATGGATCTTAAACACTCCACCACGTAGAACATGAGTGGCCTTGATTCCTGGTGCAATGAGGTAGACCCCAAAATTTGTGTGAGTACAAGCATGACGATATTTAGACTCAGGTTCTCGATCTCCTTGCTAGGGAGTTGGATCCCTACTTTATCTGTCCCTGCAACACAGTGGGTGGAAATGTACTCCTCCATAGTCATACGACCCCCAGCCCCTCAGGCCTTGAGATTCACTACCTCACCCCGACAAGACAATCCTGTGATAAAGCATATATCATCCACTTCAATTCTTAATGGTTTCTCATTGAGATTGAAGGACTCTGTCTCCAGATCCCAATAGTTTACTGGTAACTGGAGTAACCTCACTTGATCCCTCTTTCCTTTGAGAGCCCAAAATTTATAAAGGACACATCGTTTTAAATCTTTTTGGGCCCTTGCATCTCTTCCCACTGCTGCATCTATCTCCTCATGCTCCCTTTCCCTCCATTCAATAACCATCCTGCAAAGGAAAGACCATTTTTTGAGTTAAAAACCTTTCAAAATCTTGTTCACAGACATGTACGTGGGATAACTTGATAACAATCACATATAGGGCTTCATATACACGTGAAGGCTTCGCTTTTCCTTGTGTATATGGGGCCGTATATGTGACCCAGTGATTTGTCACCCGCGTACATCCTAGTTTCCATATAACGTCTTCATATACTCAAAAAATGGGGACTAAAACTGAAATTTAAACCACTGAAATTGAAGGAGAGGGGATGGGAACTTACTTGGTCTAGAAGGTTTCTGATTTTTGTTGATCATAGCTCCTACAATCGACACTTGAAGATCGTGGGAAAAATGACCTAAAATGCATTATGTGGGTGAAAAAACTCAAATGGTGGCAAAATTTTCTATTTTTACTATTAGTGGATTTTTTTACCCACTTTCTATAGTTCTTTGCTATTTTTTTTTGACCTTATGGACTAATAACGTAGTGGAAAGACTTGGTTTTTAGTGGTTTTGTTCATGATTTTTTACGGTTTCCAGTGTCATACCTTCCATTCATGCCTTCAACATGTATATTCTTTCACCGACATATAGGATAGGTTTTTACTCCGTTTTTCATTCTTGCATCATCCTATGACCATGATCCATGCACCCTAGGTATGAACCCATTTATTAGTGATGCAAAACCTTCTCACTGCTACTAGAAGTGTTGTTATTAAGTGGTAGAGGCTTACCAAACATGGGTGCCCTAGTTAGAACCTTTGTGTCATTTGGTGCCCATGGAGAAGTTATTCCATAGGACTGTGAGTTCCTTATAGTCCCAATATGAATTGGTGTTCGAACCCCATTTTATTACTCACAATCATTTTTACCATTACCCATGGAACTCCCCCTGAGTCTTGGTTAAGCTCTTTTTCGACTCCCCAAAAAATGAAAATATTGCCGAGTGAACCTGTTTCTTTCACACTCATTAAATGGTTTTGAAAGGACATCTATTTGGTATAAGTTTAACCCTTTTCCGGACCAAGTAGAATACTTATGAAAAATTAATACTCTAGTCACCATCGGCTTGAAGAGTTCTCCTAGGTATTATTTTATACGTTTTCGTGCCTAGGGGACTAAATCTACGAAAAAGTAATTTATTTTTGGAGTTAATTTGTAATTGCATTCCATCATCCTACTTGCATTATTGAGCCTATTTCTGGTTCCCACTTTCTTGTTATAAGCCTCTTACCTTAGTAATTTTCATCACTAGCCAAGTAGTCCCTTCCATATATCCTTTGCAACTGGACACCTTGTACCCTTAGAGGAAACATTCCTTTGAGTGTCCATGCCTCACATGCACTTCCTTGTATTGAGCATAGGTATGTTCTGCTGCTTGTAACTAGTTGCTTACGCATGACACTCATTTTCTCTTCTGTATCATAACATTTCTTTGTCTATGATAAAACAAAAAAAGACGGGCGAGAAAATAATATTATCTCATATCGACAACAATAGTGTCACCTTTGAAAATTGCACAAACATTTGATTCCACTTTCATCCAAAGTTTGGGTTTAGCATGACCTTAGGGAGCTGAGATCGTTACTTAGAGTTTACTCCTCTGACTAGTTATTCTTCCAGTCCCTATGGAAATTTTTTTGATGCCTCCTACATCCCAAATTTTTATCATCAAGTATATGTTGGAATTATTGATTATGTGTTGTCATTGATGGAAACATGAGTCCAACATGTACACTAATCAGAAGAAGAGGAAGATCACCTTTTGGCAGAAGCAATTAGTGATCACTGTTGATCACAATAGGATCAACAGTGGTCCTATGACTCTAAATCTCAGGAAAGGTAGCATGCAAAGAATCCATGTACAGAAGAAGTGACGAAGCATAAGGAATTAAGATCTCAGGAGAGTTAACGACTGAAGATCAGAGCATAAAAGAATGCACAAACTATTATTAAAAGCTCAGGAGAAATAACGATGAACCTATCATAAGAAATAACGTTAATCGAAGCTCAGAAGAGATGATGCACATGAGCCTTCATTCTTATTTCGGGACAATCCAGGATTTTTAGGTTGAGGTGAAGTCAGAGGCTGGGAAAGATTAAAATCTCAATCGTCAGATCTGAAATAGGATCTTCAGATGGTTTCCCAGCCGTTAGATCAAGATTTGATCTAGAGTTAAGCATTATCCGTTAATGTGGAATAGAAAAGGAGAACTGTTAGATCAACAACAGTCAACTCCAGTGTCGACTACTCCAGAGAAAAGAAGCCGAAGTCCTAAAGTGGACATGAGTCGTCCGTGTTAGAACCCTATATAATAGGGGATCAGTGTTCTGAATAATATTTATGTTTTCCAGGCACATGTGTTCACTCACGATGCTTGGCGAAGGCGGCAAAAAGCGCACAACACTGACCAAGCATAAGATGAGTGCTTGGGTAATAATGTTATTCGGATGCCCATTTACAAACAAGAACGACACCCATCTGAGAGCAAAGAAGAAGATGAAGGTGGTAACATCAGTACCAGGTGGGCTGTTTCACTTGCTGGTTCCTCTGGCTATGGCAACTACAGGGATCAGGCCGATGTCTGCCATGCATACCAAATATTAAGGAAAGGTGTAACTGAAAGAGGAGAACATAATAGTGTTTATGTATGATGATATTGCTAATAACAGTGACAATCCTCAGTTGGGGACTATCATTAACCATCCTAATGGAAAAGATGTCTATACAGGTGTTCCAAAGGATTATACAGGTGATAATGTTAATATGAACAACTTCCTTGCTGTCCTCCTTGGAGATAAAAGTTCAGTTAAGGGGGGAAGTGGAAGAATTGTTGACAGTGGCCCAAACGACCACATTTTTATTTACTACTCTGATCATGGAGGACCTGGAGTGCTTGGGATGCCTATTCCTCCTTATCCCTATGCGCACGACCTTGTTGAAGTTTTAAAGAAGAAACATGCTACTGGTGCATACAAGGAAATGGTCATTTATATTGAAGCATGTGGAAGTGGAAGCATTTTTGAGGGCCTGCCACCAAAGGGCCTGAACATCTATGTTACAACAACAACAAATGGAGAGGAAAGTAGCTGGGAAACTTACTGTCCTGGAATGTACCCTCCTTCCCCTCCAGAATATGAAACGTGCCTTGGAGATTTGTATAATGTTGCCTGGATGGAAGGTAGTAAAAAGCACAACTTGAAGACTGAAACTATAAAGCAGCAATATCAATTGGTAAAATTCAGGACATCAGACCATAGTACATACCAGGCTGAATATCATGTGATGCAATATGGTGTCATACCTATCAACAAAGAGCATTTGTTTCTATACATAGGATCTGACCCGATGAATACCAATGATACTTTCATCTATGACAATGGTTTTCCAGAATTCCCTGATGAGAAGGATGTGAGAGCTGTAAATCAACGAGATGCAGATCTTTTCTACCTATGGAAAAAGTATAAAAGATCTAAGAAGGGCTCCATTGAAAAGTCAGAATCACAGAAACATATGGTGGACGTGATGACACATCGTATGTATCTTGACAAAAGTGTGAAT
>JASDQU010253819.1:0-16122 GCA_032191745.1 Picea mariana
TGAAAACCGAAGTTACTAATCTAACAGAAGAGATGGAAGAATTAAAGACATGTGACAGTAAAATAAAACAAGTAATAAAATAATCATAAGAATTAGTTAACAGTCTAAACACTCAACTTGAGGAAATTAAAGAAAGTGAAGACCTAAAGGTCCAGTTAACAAGGAAAGAAAATTCTTACCACATGTTGGAATTGGAAATCATCAATTTCAAAAAGATAAATGAAAGTACTAATGCATATCTAATGACTCAAATTGAAGAAGCTAAGAAAAAGGAAGAATCTCAGAAGATCCAAATAACTAAAAAGGAAGAATCATGCCAAGTGTTTGAATTAGAAGCCATCAACCTCAAAAGGATTCAACTAGAATACGAGGAAGAAATCAAAAAATTGAAATCTAAAGTTTTTGATCTAACAAAATATATGGAAGAATTGAAGACATATGACAAAACTATTAAATGAAAAGAATTCTTGGATGAGATAGAAGAAATAGTCATCAATATAAAGACTCATCTTGAACACGCTAAATAAGTGGAAGAAGCCCTTAAGATTCAGTTGACTAAAAAGGAAGAATTATGTCATATATTAAAGTTAGAAATAGTCAATCTCAAACAGATGAATGAAAAGACAAATAAGATTGTCAGTTTCCAGAATAGCTCAGCTATCCTAGATAATATTTGGAAGAGAAAAAGATCGTCTGTTGAAAAAACTGGTCGTGGATACAATAAGAAAGAAAATCATATGGCGGATCTCTCAAGCCAAAATAAAATCAAGAATGGAAACACCTTCAATGACTATTGCTTTTCTTGTCATAGTTTTGGCCATAAAGCAACAGTCTGCAAGAAACTAGAGGAAGGATATACAAGAAAATACAAAAACTCAATTAGATGTTGGATATGTAATTTTGTTGGGCACAGAACAAAATGTTTTCATACAATGGGTTGTTACAACTGTGATAGGTTTGGGCACAAATCCCAAAACTGCAAGAATATAGAAAGTCAATATTTGAATAAGTCATTCAAGTCAATGACAAAACCTAATAAAATTTGGAAGAAGAAAGGAGATGACAAATCTCCAAAAACACAATTAGAAAGAGAAGATCCAAAAAGAAAAAGATCTCATAGAAAGATATGGAGAAGAAAATCTGAAGGATAAAGAAAGAAAGATGTTATTACACCTGAAAATGAAGAAATTAATAATAAGAAAATGATGGGTGAAGGTCCTAATAAAAAATGTGAAATTCAATAAGAAATAAATCAAGCTCAAGAAAAGGAAGCACCTATAGAAGAATATGGGACAATATCAAATTCTGATGATGTCATAAGTTGTTAGCAAAATAAAGAAAATGGAAAAAGAAGTTTAAATTGGTTTTTACAAAACCAAAGGATTATGCCAAAGAGTTTCTAAATTAATATATGGAAAATATTGACTATCTATAGATTAGTGGTCAAAAAAAAAATCATTGGTAGGGTTAGTTGTAGAATACAAGAAGAGGAAGAAATAAAGGTAGCAGAGAAGTTCAAGGAGTATCATTCAACAAAGATCAATTGATAACAAAATTGGTATAATTCCTCAATTGATATTCCTATGAAATATCAAAGATGAATAAGAAGTAGACTAAAAAGATTAGTAAGATTCATACTCTTGTTCTATTTGACAAAGGAAAGTCAGTAAAAAATCAGGAGAGACTTTTGGTTATTAAATAAGAAATTAATTAGATTAAGTTTTGAAATACTTGATCACTAAAAATGGGTATCACTAGAAAATTGGTATCAAGAAGACTAATTATTTGAAACACAAAAATATCATTCAACTGAGATAAGTAGTTAGTAAATTAACAGGGGAAGAGACCTTGTCAGAAAAAGCTACTCTTTCAAAAACAAAGGGGGAAAGTACTCAGAGACAGAGAGAGCATATTGATAGGGGGAGTCATTCAATTATGGCAGGAAGAGAATGATTGTAGGGGGAGTTACCCAAGTTCATATTCTAGTCAAACAACATGCAACAAGACAGATGTTGATCATAAGGGGAGAAACCCTTTGCCATTGATTTCAAAGGGGAAGAGTAACTTCATAGGAGGAAAACATCATCACAAGGGAAGTTTGTGTGTTTCCCTCAATGACAAAGGAGGATCTTGTTGGATATATTGTCATTGATATGTTGTCATTGATGTCAACATTCGATGTCATTATGATGTGATGATAAGTTATCATAGATGAAATTGTCATTGATGTCAAACAATATGCAGAGATCAAAGCTCAGAAGGAACAACGCATTGAAAGTATGCAAAGAATGAAAATGTCAAACAATATGCAGAGATCAAAGCTCAGGAGAGGAAGTGTATTAGATCACAAAAGATAAAAGCATACAGATATCCTTGGTTCAGTTGGAAACCAAGTATAAACCCAAAAATATTAGAAGAGATTATGCACAGGAGGCTCAGAAGAAATGATGCACAAAAGTCGTCCATTATCATTACAGGACAAACCAGGACCGTCAGATCTAGGAGTTACAACAGAAGGATCGTTGGAGGATTGGTCATCGATCAGATCAAGTTGTGACCGTTGGATATGTAAGCACCAGATCAAGGGCAGGGATTGATTGTGGAGGGATAAGGGAGAATTAAACAACGTGTTAATTCCAATCCCGCAATTAGTCTAGATCGTCGACTGTCATCCGCCAAATAAATCTATGGTTGGCATTAGTTCCACTACCAATGAGCAGTTTCCATTGTAGATCCCGATGATAGTTTTAAATGTCATGCTAGTTGGGATCCCAGAATCATCCCTGATCGTTGATCTACTCCGGGATCATTCTCAATCGTTGGATCAAGTTGAGTGGACAGATAGGATAAGCAAGGCAAAAAGGTTGAGATCCAAAATACCCAAATTCCCGATAGCTGTTGGATTGAGTTAATCTTTTTTGGGTTAAATAAGGACCAACAGATCTAAAGCAAGAGCTTCAGAATGTTTCTCAACCGTTAGATCAATATTTGATCTAGAGTTAAGTATTAGTCGTTGATCTGGAATAGAAAAGGGGAACCGTTAGATAAACAATGGCCAACTTCGACGCTGACCACTTTAGCAAAAAAGGGTTGAGAATAAGTAAGATTACCCGAAGGCCGAAGTCCCGAAGTGGACATGAATCATTCGATCCGAAGAACACTTTGGATAAAATAACAACCATTGGATCGAGTAAAGTGGAAGGACAGTGTAAGCCACAAATGTTCTGAAGAGGACATGAGTCGTCTAATCTGAGTAATATTTCGGGAGTGATATCGACCGTCTGATCTATAAAGTGGAAGGACAGGATAAGCAATGACGAAGGTCAAAACTCGAAGTCCTGAAGTAAATGAGGACCATTGGATCTAGACCATACATTATGGTTTTTGGATCAGAATAGTCGTCAACTTCGATGCTCACCACTTCGAAGAAAGAAAAAGGATTCAGAACATATGAGTTCACTCAAAGGCGGAAGTTCTGAAGTCACTCTCAGCCCTTGATCTGAGATACATTTCGGGAGTCAGGACAACAATTAGATCCAGGAGAAGAATATGTGAGACATCAAGAGATCTATGTCAGTAGACCACATCAGCAAGGACACATGGCACAGTCAGATAATGACAAGTGTCAAGATGAAATTGACATTTCGAGTATGTGTAAATCACGAATCTGAGTGAAACGTGGCAACCACTCGACCCGTGCCATGTCAACAAGAGACATCAGTAAGTTACATCACTTTGGGAGCTTTTTACTTCAGGAGTTTTACCACCATCAAATACCCGAAGTCTCGAAGTTCCTAAATGAATGAGAAATGTTCATTGTGCAAATAAAATCGAATCGTCTGACCTATTTCGATGAAATGAACTCCAAAATATTGAAGGAATGTGAAGGAGAAATCACCCGAAGTTTCGAAGGCCGAATTCAACATTAACCATTGATCTACTTCGGGATCTTTCCCAACCTATGATCAAGTATAGTGGAAGGATAGCATAAGTGGAGGTGTTAACCGATAGTAAGCGGTCACCACCTCTTTATGACTCATTCAGTAGGTAGTCACTTCCAAGGAATTTCTACTCCAGAATTCAGGAGCTATGAATAGCCGAAGTTCCGAAGTAAATTTGAATCGTCCATCTCATTGTGACATTAAAACGTGACCATTGATCTTGACAAGTGATCAAGCACTTATTTATCTTAGTGCTTGGTCACAACCTGCGGTCGTATGGAATAAAAAAACAAAGGGAAGAAGAAGAGGCAAGCTCAAATCAATAAGCGTGTGGTTTTGTGCATATGGTCATATGTAAATGGTTTGAAAGAAGCACCTCTTAAATATTTAATTTGACAGAGAGTTAACATTGGAATAATACAGAGAATTCATAAAAGATCAAAATATGATCTGTTTGTGAATTGAGAACATAACAGAAGCATGAGTACAATATAATGGGTAGATCCATGTCTGTGATCAAATCATGAAGAAAAAATAACCGACACACCGTCATGATTAAAAGAGAGTTAATTCATGAGCATTATGAATAAAGGATAAAAGGAAAAATGATATTAATTAAAGATTAATATTATCAATTTAAATGAAAAGGTACAATGGTTCAAATATCAAAATACACAATGATTCAAATTCACACCAGTTGGAAGACTATATAAACAAGAAGGAATGGTGAGAATATGTGTAGTTGAATTTGTTGAAGTATATATATTTATATATAATGAATTGAATGCAGGTTCATTCTATCAGGTTGGTGCTTGTTTACAAGTTGGGTCTTGTATGAGGATTGGATTCCTCACATCTCAGTTGGATCTAAGATCAACAAGTTGGGACTTGTTATGAGGGTTGGATTCCTCATTTCTCAGTTGGATATGAGAAATATAAGATGGGTCTTCTAATAGAGAAATGGGTCTCTCATAATTATTTGAAGATGATATTCAAAGATTGATCTTATGTATTCATCCAAGTTAAAATAAATAAATAAAGTATTTATTCTTATATATATATTGATTGAGAAAATGAAATAAATATTTGTTTTCAGTTAATTTGTGAAAAGTGGAAAATTGTCCAAATTTTCGTGACACTGATTCATCCCCCCCTCTCAGTGTCAAGTATCCATTTCAACATATAATTTTTAGGGCGTGTATATGTGGAAAAATATGATTTTTTACCTCTGGGAAGTGCAAAAGGGGACTTCAAGTCAGGATAGGGAAATGGAAAAATCCTTCTGAGCAAGTTGCATGGGGTAAGGAAAAATTTTGCTATAATAGATTTCCCCTAATGTGTAAGGTCAGAGGAGTATCTCTGATGGCCGAAATACTTAATAATTCCTAGAAGTGGAGTAATGGAGACCCAGTTGGACAAACTAGTTTCTCATGAGAATATTACAATCCATAATGACTTTGTACACATGGTTGCCAATTTGAATTACACTGTGGATCCATGTGGAAATATACCAAATAGTTGTTCATGGCCATGAATAGGAAATACAAAGTAGACACATGCCATAGGCAGTCATAGTCATGAACAAGGCCCAGTGAAAACCAGACTCAAAATCAATATAAAGATATTTGTATACAATGGAGTACAATCTAATCTCCCATGATCACTGAAGTCATATAGGTACTGGTCCAATGAATGATAGAAACAACTTAGGAAAGTTGTGACTATAAAATAATGTCTTCAAGTCTTCTACATGATCCACCAAAGGTGAAAGTCTACATCATGTGAATAGAGGAGTTGAGATCAAACACAATGATACTTAATTTGATTACCGATCATTAAGGTATATCGTCAACAAACGCGAGACAACCTACCGATAATGAAAGTAGGTATCAAGGCACCGATTACATTCTTACAAGTGTGAATAGAGGTGTTGAGGTCGAACACTTGAATAATCCACCAATCAAGATACATTGATGTATTCCCAACTGTCGATGGCAAGAGAACCTGCCACTAATGATTGCAAGCCTCTAGGTACTCATAGGACTCTAGGCCTCGTTTCCAGAATAGATGAGTTGAATTCAATGGAAGAAGACCCATTGAAAGGAGAGAATTAAGGCATCTCTCATCAGTTAGCATGAGGTACAAAGAAATAGCTTGATGATTTGTAGGAACTCATACAAAGATGATGTTCATGAACCAATGACCTCGTGTTTCTTTCACATGCACCAGATGAAAGTAGTGCGTGAAAAAGACCCTTTGAATAGTAGCCAATAAGTAAAACTGTCGACAAAGGTGAGGAAACTACCAATAAGGCTAATGGAATCCAATACACTACATGAATCCCAATGTGTGAATATATTTCTTGTCATCGAACATAAGGCAAACCCCCTAGTCAGTGACCAATGAGGAGATGTCGACTGTTGGGTTCAAGGTTACCTACCCATAATCAAAGTAGGACCATGGTGCACGGTAGGACTACAAATTCATGTAACTCTGAGACACACTGAGGGTATGGCCGACATGAAAAGTCAAGAGTTCTAATAAATGGCCGACACAGGCTTATAGACTTCCTTTGAACAAGATCATGAGACATATGGAGGACTCTGGAAGTATGGTTTCAATGATGAAACTTTGTGATGTAGGAGGCACCAATCAAACTCTCCATAGGGACTGGAAGAGTAACCAGTAGGAGGAGTAAAATCTAAGTAACGAGATCATCTTCCTAAGGTGATGCTAAACCCAAAATTGGATGAAACATGGACTCAAAATTTTGTGCTTTGTTCAAAGGTGGCACAACTTCTTCCAATATGAGATAATATTCTTTTCTCGCTCGTCTTTTTTTGTTTCTTCATAAGAAAATGTATTCTATGATACAATGGAGGAAATGAGTGTCACAATTAAGCAACTAGTTCCATTAATGGAACATACCTATGCTCAATGAAAGGAGCTACATGTAGGATGTGGACACTCGGGGGAATTTTTCCTCTTAGGGTGCAGGGTGTCAAGTTGCAAAGAATATAAACAAGGCTTTGCTTAGCTAGTGATGGAAATTGTTGATGTAATAGGCTTATAATGAGAAAATTGGAACAATAAATAGGCTCAATATTGCTAGCAGGATATTGGAATGCATTTACAACTTAACTCCAAATAATGTCCTTTTTCGTAAATTTAGTCCCCTAGGCCCGAAAAAGTACAAAAAAATACCTAGGAGAACTCTTCTAGCCACTAGTGACTAGAGTATTCCCTTTTCTAAATTAGTCTACTTGGTCCAAAAAAGGGTTAAACTTACACCAAATAGATGTCCTTTCAAATTCAATTAACGAGTGTGAAAGAGACAAGTTCACTCGAAAATATTTTTACTTTTTGAGAGAGTCAGAAAAGAGCTTAAACAAGACTCGATGGGAGTCCCATAAGTATAAGTCAGCATGCTTATAAGTAATAATGTGATGCTCGAATGCAAAGTCACATTGGAACTATAAGGGACTCCTGGTCTTTATGGAATAATCTCTGCATGGGCACCAGATGACACAGAGGTTCTAACTAGGGCACCCATGTTTGGTAAGCCTCTACCATTCAATAACGACACTTCTAGTAGTAGTAAGGAGGTTATGTGTCGCTAATAAATGGGTTCGTACCTAAGGCATATGGATCACAGTCATAGAATAATGAAAAAATCCAAGATGGAGTGATGACCTATCCTATATGTTGGTCAATGAAAATACTTGACAAAGTCGCGAATGGGTGAAATGACACTAGAAACCACAAAAATCCCTAGACAAAACCACCAAAACCAACTCCTTCCACTGCACTATTAGTCCACTAGGACAAAACATTAGCAAAAACTATGTAAAGTGGGTAAACATTTTCTACTAATAGTAAAAAATAACCAATTTTTGCAATATCATTTGAGTTTTTAATCCACATAGTGCATTTTAGACCAATTTTACCACAATATTCAAGTGTCAATTGTGGGAGCTACGAGTGACTAAATTGACAACTATCTTGACCAAGTAAGTACTATTTCCCTCTTGTTCATTTCTAGTGGTTTAGAATTTCAAATTAGTCCCAATTTTTTGAGTTTTTTAAGGCGTAACTTAGGAATTAGGGTGTACGCAGGCTATAGTGGTGCAACCTGCGTATACACATGTTGTATAACTGTTAGGGTACGTATATGTGGAAAAATATGATTTTTCAGCTCTGGGAAGTGCAAAAGGGGACTTCAAGTCTGCATAGGGAAATAGAAAAGGCCTTATGAGAAAGCTGCATGGGGTAAGGAAAAATCTTGCTATAACACATTGGTACACATGATTTTGAGAAATATTGAAATTTATCAAGTTGCAATCCTTTCTTGGTTTCTTAAGCTTTCTAAAGCTACTATGGCATCTTGATTGGACTAGTAGTTCCTTGTTTATAATCAACTAAAATCTACAGCCATTACGACTGCAACAAAACACTTTCAAATTTTTGGTTTAACTTGATTTTCAACCGTTAGAAATTGCCAAGAAGCTACCATAATAATCTACTAGTCATTATGCATCTTTTTGGAGGTTTACTTGTTATCTTTGGTGGTTGAAACCATTTTCTATAGAAAATATTTGTTTCTTCCATAAGGATTATATAATACATCTATGAAAAACTCTCTAGCAACCCTCTTTTACCATCAAAGTTTGTTCTTGAATATTGGAAAGTTATCTATTGATTTAGTGCTTCGTTGTCCAACAAGTAATTGATAATTTTTATGGTTATTTCTGTAGTAAGTAATTGATTTCATTGATGATATATATTATTGTTTACTAATGCAATAAAGGACAACAATATTCACTTGTTTTTCCATTGGATATCTTGTCTTGTATCACAATGATTTGTCTTGTCTCGAGAAGGTTAACACCTTGGTGCAGGTACTCAAATATTTGTAAATTATCCTCCATTCACAAGACTCATTTATAAATCCATCGTCCACCTCTTAATTTGACCTATATGGGCATCACCTTCCATCACTACACTTTTCACCTCATTTTCCCCTAGGGTCACCTGAGATACCCCCCTTGTGTAGGATTTATTCTTCGTGAAAGCAAGGGGAGTATCTATCTAAGGTGACAGTGGTTAGGTATTCCCAGAGTTCTTTTCATCTTGTGGATTGGGTCAGGATTTTCCCAACCTACAATTTTTGTGAGAGAATTTTGGTGTCGTTGTCGAGGACGATTTTGAATCCTCTTTTGTTCCCTAACGACATCTTGGAAAGATTTGATCCCAAAGCCTTTACCCTTATATTTTCTAGTGACTCCACTTGAGGGAAGTTCCCTTTCCCTTTCCCTTATTGATGAGATAAATCTCATCTAGAAACTTCACCATCCCATAATCCTTAATCTCGAAAAACCCTTCCCCTCATAAGATTCGAACCTTCCAAAACTTGCCAAAGAAGGCTTCCTCTCCACTTCCCCATTGTCAAAAAACATTTTCACTGTAATCTCCCACTTGCACCAATGCCTTGTCCTTGGGAAAAGGACCTTTATAATCCCTTGAACATGGAAACCATCGTTGGATTTCCCAATACCATTACTAAAGAGATCAAAAAATGGTTTCCAAAGTTTTCTGGGAACAATGTAATCACCGTAGAACATCATCTACATGTCATTGGTTGAGACATGCAAAATGAAGGAGTGGAACATGAAGATGTTGCAATGAAGTTTCTAGCAACATCTCTCACTGAATATGCCCAAAGGTGGTTTGATGGCTTACCAAATAATCACCTCACCACTTATGAACACATTTATAAGTTGTTCAAAGGTAGGTGGTCATTGAGGAAAGATTGTGGAATGCTAATGAATTAGTTCAACTAGATAAAGAAAAAGGAGAATGAGAAAATTGGTGAGTTTGATACCATATTTGATAAACTACGCAGCCAAATCCCATAGGATTTGTGCCCTACCACAACAATTTATTGTCTTATTTACGTCAATTCATTTGAAGGACAATTTTGTTTCATCCCAAGGGGCAAGAAACCCCGCAGGCAAAATACAAAGAGTACAATGCAGAAATTGAGGAGAATATTTTTTTCTCCAAGTTCAATCCTTTTATGTATCCTTGTTCCAAAGTAGAACCAAAATAAAAAAAACTACAAACAGTGTACTAGATCCAATTTCTCTCATAGATCAGCATCTTGATTAGATGAATACTTAGTTTGTCCAGACTCAAAATCAAGTTATGAGTCGGTTGACAACTTTGGAAAGGAACCAGTCTACTCCTAGGCATCCATTTGTTAGGAAAGAAACCACAGGTTGGAAGGAAAATCCTCAACAAGAGGAAAAATATCTTGACATGTTGAACCCTGTTGGGATGGTGAACTTGGAAGAATAACCATGGTGATTTCCTTTCCAAGAACCTCATCCAAAGGAAGAATGTCCAAAACGCGAAGAAGACTCTCATGACAGTATCAACTTCATGGATACAATTTTTGTCTTTCAAGATGATGATGATGATATGCCCATAGGTATTACATAGGAACAAATTGATGAAGCTTAAAGAAAGGGAGCGAGGGAAGACTGGCTCATAGTGCTTAATCAATTGACTAAATATTAGAAGAAATAATTAAAGAAGAGTGAGATCCTGACCAATGCAAGAAGGAATAAAATTCCTATCTTTCCTCCATGGACTTCAGAGAAGAAAAATTTATCTCATCCAACAAATAAAGCTTCAATTGAGTCAAAGAAAATTGTTCCCCATCCAATGAAGAGGTTGGTCCCACCACCCCACCTCTGATTCAAGAATTGCTTCCAAAACCAATGCAGGAAGAAGATATTCAGTTGAATATAGATATCATGACCATGGCTCGAAAAATGAATATGACAGTCCCAATGACAAAAATGTGCAAACTCCCTTTCATTAGAAGAGAAGTGTTGAAGTTGTTGAAAGTGCCAGCTGAGGTAGAAGATCCTTCAATAATCCTGAACACCATGTACTTTGGATGGAAAAATGATCCCAACCCTCCCTTCTACCTTTCCTTGGGGATGGATACTCTTGTCTTGCAAAATTGCATGCTATATTTTAGGGTCTCAACAAAAGTGATGTCTTTAAAGGTTATGAAGAAACTTGGTCTGAAGATAACTAGACCCTATGGGAATTTTTGTGGCATCGATTCCAAGAAGGTCAATTTTTATGGTCTCATAGAAGATGCAGAGTTCTATCTAGTGGATTTTCCTCAGATTAGCATCCTAATGAATATAGTTGTGAATGATGTTATAGATTCTTGGGGCATGCTATTATTGAGGAGTTGGGCCACCACTCATGGAGGATTCCTTAGTATGGACCTCACTCATGCTTATTCCCCCATGGAGGATGGTACCTTTGAAGTTATTTACAACCGATGAGAAGCTAAGGAACATGTGATAGAGTGGGACCATCCTAACTGCATTAGTTAGAATGAATTTGATGAAGGCCCACTTCCCATTGAGTATGAACCTCACAATCTTCCTTTCATGTAGGAGGATTCTATAGACACACTGCTTCCAAGAACCTAGGTTTATAAGCAGAAGATAGAAAAATTTCAAGGGAAGGAACCAAGATCCATAAATATATTGAAGAAAGAAGCAAATAAAGGGGACAAAGGACATGAGAAATATATTAAACATGCATTCAAAAAAGAGCCTCCTTTGTACTGCTACATCGAGAATAAACCTTACATCAACTACAATGAAGGAAGTATTGCATTCATGTGGGATAAGAGAAAGGGCAAGCCCAAATATGATCAGAAGAATAAAAACTCTTGGCTTGGCCCTTACATCATCAAGAAAAATTCTGAGAAAGATAAGTACTACTTGTCAACTATGGACATAAGAAAGATGCCATTACTAGTGGATGGGTCTCTTCTCCGACCCTACATTCAAGGTATGTTACTTCTTTAGGGCCTAGGCCCCAGGTAAGTAGGCAGGCCATATTTCTTTATTGTATTTTTCATCTTGATTTATCATGGTAGTTTAGATACATTTCATTATTTATTTTCATTTTTCTCTATTTTCATTTTTTATTTACATACTTCTCTTTTATCATATTATATGAAAAGTACAATTTTTTTTTTCTAGATTAGTTTTCATTTTTGAAATTTTGATTTTTGATATATATGAGAAAAGGGTGAGTGAGCCACCCTAGATTTCATGATTTTATTTTTTAGTGTAGGCACAAGTTTGACCAGGAGATGTTGAAGTTCTCATGCACTCTACGACGAGTACATGTCCTCGGGTAGGAGCTAGATGTTATCCTTGATTTCTAGGGATAAATGAGGAGATGATGTCTCGAGGCCCTCGGGTTGAAGACATGGAGTACCAAGAGACAAATGATTGACAATGTCCACATGCATAGACATAAACCCACTTCACCACCACACATCCTAGATTTTTCACGATCTCATTCACCACATCAACCTACTTTCGGAAGACGATGGGTCTTGATCCTTGAGATACAATTCAATTATTGTGGTAAGTATCACTTTAATTCTTGAGGAATTTGAATATGTTTCATTTAAAGTTGTTTTTTATTGTAGAACGTCTGCTTGGAAATTATTCTCTTTTCCCCATTTCACCTTGGTGGTTGATATTTTTATAATGTACCTAGTATGCCACGGAGTCACATTACCACCTTACACATGTTATTATACCAATATGTAACAACCAAAAATAATATTGAGTTATGCTACTCTGAAACTTCACTGCGCAGTTTCTACTTTAAACACAATCCACACAGTTTTCACTTGAAGTGACATGCTCATCCCTAGCTTGAGTTGCACCAAAAAACTTATAGCAGTGGAAGCATCATTCTCTTTTTTACACAATCTTATGCAAAAAAATTAAATCAAACAGTTGTGCACACCAACATGTTAACCACACACCATAACTATGCGCACAATCATCTAGGTGTGATGTCCCACTTCTGAATTCACTATGTGCGAGGTCTAAATCCTTAATACACACACACAAATTCCATCCCCTTGATGCACACAAGGTACAATCCTATGCACTGACCACTCAATCCTCTTCTTGATGATTCATAACTAAAATCACAAGTTTAACTTACCAGGTAATACTATCTACATTTGTCATATCCATGCATAAGTAAAAATACAGGCTATAAGCACCATACATACATGTGAAAACCACATTTAAACATATTAATAGAAAATACTTAAATGAAACAACATACAGAAATTTGACCCATGTCAATCATAGACAAAATGCATGCAGTAACCAAGATAATTACACAAGGATCCATTAACTTAATTGAAATTCACCAACTTTGGTCTTGACTCAGGTGTTCTTCCCATCCATAGATGTTGTTGCTCATAATATTTTAACAAAAAGTCACCCCTAATCTTGGGTTCAAATCCACTAGGGAAAAAGGGTTCCTAGGGAAAAGCTATGGTATGAAACTCAACAAAATTTCGTAGTCCTAAGTTCCCTCTACTGTGATCAACCTATAGTCTCTCATTCCCCATGCACCTATCACACCCAAAGAAGTGTGCCCCTTCTCTTCTCACTATTCCTTCGGCTTCCCCACTTCCCTTCCTAGGGTTACTAGTGAAAGGTTGGACAAGAAGTTTATGAATAATACTCAATGCACTAGGGAAAATCCCTCAGCAAAACTTTCACCAAGAGAGTATGCCCACGGGTCTGAAAACCTCTCCACAACATCCAGTCTCTCACCTAGAGATACTTCTCACGGATGTCAACCCAACTCTTCGTTGGTATCTCTTATTATATCCTAAAACTCCTTACAATATTCTCTATGCATATAAGGTAATAATCGTATTTTCCATACAGTCCTACCACCTTCTACCCATGAGAACTTGCAACATGAATAATAAGACCATTCCCCCCCAACATACACTAAGGCCAAAAATATATATTTCATTCCTTCCACTTGACACTTATCACCTTAAAAAGTAGCTTTAAGCCACTTGGTGACCAGTTCCCTACCCTCGGGAACTTAGGATAAAAAAAATAATATATCTAACATTACACTTTTTCCAGAAATATTATAAAATATTCCCTAAGATTTATGACTCACCGCCTTTTCCCTTTTCCGATGGAGTAGGCTCCCCCATCTCTTTTTATCTGATTTAGTCAGCGTGCATCGATGCAATATTATATTAATAATCATGATTAAAATTACATGGATATGCACATTGGAATATCTACGTTTAGGCTCACTAGCCTCATAATCACACAGGCTCTCTGACCTCTATACATATCCATTCATTCTCATGCACTAACCCAAGTGCGCACAACATAGTGCAAGGTGCACACTTGTGTAGCTTCACACAACACATAGAATGTGCACATCCTATCTTTGTTAACACTTTTTCGTACACTAGTCTGATCTGTGTAAGACCAAAATCAGGTGTCATTGGCTCACCATCCTAAATTTTCATTACATTTACACTTGGTACTGTTGAGGTCATTTCCTGCTTATGAAATTTCCCTCCCCTTTTCTATTTTCCCAAATTATTTTCTCCCTTTATTTTCCCTCTTCTATACTTACGGGTTGGCAAACTTATGGTTCCTAACCTCCATCTATAAATTCACATCATGAGTCTGACCGACCACCGTGTTGTTCCACACTTAGCTAATTTTATGATCGCAAGTTACCAGGTTGGCGGGACCGAACTCCCATGCTCCCATGTTCAGTGATATACATCTCGAACCAAAAAAGTTATGCGATCTACATTTTTATCCCTAGACTCCCCGAACTTCCAAGTCTCATTCCGCCTGTGATGAGTCCATCCAACCACCACGCCATTCTATACTTAGCCAATTTTTCACCTTCTGCCATCGTGGACCTGCAGGTTCGCAGGTTCCCGGGTTCACAAAAGTTTCAAATCATATTTCACTCCCATGCATCCCCGCCACCCTTGTGCTTTTCCCAATGCACATTTACTATTCTTTGAATGTTAATAACTAACCATACAGATTCAAAAGGATGGTCATTAATAAGTGAAAGGCTCGAGGAGATCTCCTATGAAAACACATTAAAACATAATTTACGAAGGATTATTTATCCCCCTCTAGCATTCATTTTAAACATTATCTGGAGCAAGGGAACGTTCTAGTCAACTTATGGAAGCAACTCAACAATAGTTCTGTGGAGATACATTGAATATTTTTGGGCGTGAGGCCCAGAGTTTTTAGTGGTTGAGAGCATATTTCTACTACTCATCCCCTTATGCACATAAGGAAGTAATCTGGACGTCTAGATAGCTCATTAATTTTCGTGATAGATCGTTATTGTTAGTTCCTGAGATTATCTATGTGTAAGAAGGTAAACTGTGAATTTGACCCAGTAACCTTCTCGTATCAAACAATGTGGAGGCACAAAGCCTCCTAACATTTTTATGAAGTTTTTAATGATTTTGTCTTAGTTTTTAAAGGCTCATTGTTTGGAAAAGACACTCCCCAAATGTCTGACTAGGAGAGTAAGTTCCTATATAGCAAAGGGAAACTGGAACAAATGGACAATTATGATGTTATAAGGATTTTTGGTTCCAAGGAAAATCCTTCCTTCCTTCCGTGCCACATATCTGAAAAAATGTTTTTTGTTGAAATAACAAGGAAGTACAACTATTGGTTTCATTTTTTCCATGAAAAGAGAAAAAAACAATTCATACCTCTGCCTTGGAAAGTTGGGGACTTCATATTCATAAATATGAACAAGATTGATGAATTCACAGGCCACTTCCATAGCCTGAATCTAAAATATGTTGAAAGAGTAAAACGGTTTGACCCTAGAGGACTTTTTGTAGAACATCTATTAGTTGTTGGTTTCAACAATTCTTTCATTAATATTATTTTAAATGAATATGGAGATAATGTCTTAGGAAATCCCACTCGTGACACTGGTGACCTGGAAATGATACTAAGCACCATTGAGTCATACAAGAAGAGAGGAAAAGGTATGGGTGAGAAGAGTGCCCAATCACTGTCTGCCACTCCAAAGAGTACAACATCTTGGAGAAGTGCTCCAATGGTCCACCAAATTAAGAAAGTACTCACAGTTCTTCAGGTGGAGGAGGAGATAAGAACCCTCCTTCAAGAAAAATTGAATGTTCTCACAAGCATCCCTTGAGGAAGAAAAGAAAAAAACATTGTGCAAGAAGAGGAGGGACCTCAAGGTGAAAGCGACATCCATTAACTCT
>JASDQU010253821.1:4482-16006 GCA_032191745.1 Picea mariana
AATTTCAGTGACTTCAACCTCGGAGATCGCAAGAACCACAACATGCTCACCCTGTACAAATACATAACCAGGACAAAGGTAAAGAACTCAAAGATCATCCCTCAGCCGTGGGCAATGAACTTCATGCAGTCCACCTTGTTAAATGTCATGAAAATCCCACACTTTGGAAGACACCAGGAAGTCAACGCCTGTGTCAAGTTGCTACTGTCGTGTTACCATGGAGGCTATTTATGTTTATACCACTGTTAGGTGATTTATATGTACTAAAAAAGACACTAAACTACCCTCAATTAAATTTTCAACCCGAGGTAAGTAAATTTAGAGTTGTAGCAAAATATATAGCAAAGGTAAAAGGGTTGGTAGGAGTGTAGACTAACTAAGCAAAGCAGCTATCTAGGGCTAATCTACTCAAGAAAACCTATCTAATGAACAAACCCTACTAAGCAAATTGAAACTAGGTAACCTAAGTACTTTGGGCCAAGGACTGATGGATAGTTCCTAAGAAAGCAAATGAAAACTCTATGTAAAGAAAACTAGTTCATGACAGTAAGCAAAGGTAAACTACTAAGCATACTAAGAAAATGATGAAAGCAAACTACCTTTAACTTGCCAACCTACATTCAATGAGAAACTACCCTATGAAAGCCAATAAATAAGCAAGTAAGAAAAAACACCTATCTAACCTATTAAAGCAAATAAACAAGCAAGAAAAAACACCTAACTACCCTACTAAAGCAAATAGACAAGGAAACAAAAGCACCTAACTAACCTATTAAAGCATATAGACAAGCAAGCAAAAGCATAAAGAAAAAGACAAGTAAGCAAAGACTTCTCATTGAACAACTACCTAGCCTAAGAGGCAAGTGAACTAAATTCCTAATGAAAAACTATTTCTCTTGTGTGAAAGAAAGTTTAAATGCTCAATGCAATGCATGAAAGGAAACTATTGAAAGCAAGAAAGACTATCAACTAAACTTATGAAAACAAGAAACTATCTTTTCTAACTGATGAAAGCAAGAAACTAACTTTAACCTATGAAACACTCAAATGTAATGTTGGTGGTTGTGTGAATGCCTTCGGTGGTGACAGATGATATCTTGATGACACTTGACCACAAAGGACAGTTCTAATGGTATAAGCTCAATACTAATTTCAATGGAAAAATGAGAGGTGTGAAGTAAACAGTCCAATGAAAACTTAGCCATGATAAAAGTAATGTTAAATACCCTACATATTCATGTATAAACCATCAACATCATGATGAGATCATCATTATTTAATTAATAAATTCAATTGCATCTTAATCTATGAAAGGAAATTGCATGAAAGGAAACTATACTATGTCTAGTTTAATCATTCAAGCTATAATAAGAAAATGACTGAAAGAAAAAATTAAAAACATGATATTAAAAGTGAATTGACAATTACATTTAACCAATAACTAAGCAAGTGAAATCTATCTAAAACTGAAGTAAGCAAGCTATGATTCAAAAACCAGAAGCAAATCTATCCATCCATCAATCTTTGTCAGGAGAAACTTAGATTAAAACTATGCTCTGCTCTAATTAAAAATCTGTTCTAAGCTTGACTGTAAAAATATAAAAGAAAGCACAATTTAACATCTACGCTGCACATGGGGTTAGTATAGTGATAGATAAACTTGCAAGCCTTTTCTAATCTACGAAATCAACACATACTAACACATATCATCATCTAATCTGCAAAAAGAAGTAAAACAGTAAGCTACAACAAACTAATTAGCACAATAAAAATATACATGTACAGAAAATAAAAAGAGAGCAATTTAAATTAGGAAATGAAAAAATAAACATGAAGACAGTTACCAGACTGTTGGTGGGCCCCCCAGCAATTCGCGGTCACTCTCTAAAATCACACCACAACCTCAGCAGGCCAAATTCACCATAAAAATCCAAAAACACAATTTTGGCACTATTCTGGCAATGTAAAACCAGAAACAGAGAAAAATCGTTTTTCTGGCAATTTTGATGCTTATGCTACTTGGTTAAAAATCTAATGAGAATCCTATTGGTATTTATAAGCTTACAACCCAAGTGGTCGACAATAGGAGGGTCGAACCACCTCTAAATTCAGCAAATTACATTAAATGCATCAATAACTAACAAAACGAAGGAACCCAATAAGAGCCCTCTTTGGACAACTGAAATCGAGTTGTCTTGAGCTTAGTAGTTGGAGGCGGTGATGACAAACAAAAACCATGTCCTCGATTTGTCCACCACTGGCTGCCAATACCATAACGCCAATTTGCCTTGCATTTTTGTGCAATACTGGGTGCCGGAACAAGTGTCCAATCAAGTACCGGAACAAGTGCTGGATCAAGTGTCGGACCAAGAAACATGGTGCGTTTTTCCCTATAACAGCAGAAAAACATGAATTAACTCTTGGAAACCATAAAATATGATAAATTAAACATGATTGAATCACAAAACACGAATTATACGTACCTCACGCCAATTATATCATTTTACCATAAAATTCTTCAAAAATCTCATTTGAAAGATAAAAATGCATATATAAATATGGGAAAAAGTGCATAATAACGTCATGAAGATGATCATATCTCGGGCCCAACATACCCCCACACCGACGATTTTGCAGGTCCCACTGCAAACAAAAAGAAGTCATCCCTCGRAACTAGGCTTGSTRAGGAGGGYCGRCTTTAGAAGCCTCTCCTTCTTGTTGTGTAGKCTTAGCCTTGTGCCTCTTATGYTGCTTTAATTGTGCTCTTAAGCTGCRGTTARATTGGGTCATCCCATCGACCAACMGYTRAAGGGAGTTAACKTTTKCCTGAAGGACTGCATTGTCATGATGAAGGTGTGCATCTATTRTCTTCCTCTCTTCTAATTGTTGGAGAAGCTGATGGTTTTCCCTTTGTAGCTCCTCTATAGTTGGGRMAGAATYAGTGATCTYCGAGGAAGGCTTAGGTCCTTTGAGAGATGTGGTCAATTTATCAAATTTAGGATCAAGAGTGGKCATGGGTGAAGTAGGTGTGATGGRAGATCAGAAAGGTGAGGTAGKTTMTGATTTTGTTTTCCTTAGTGGCTCTAATCCATCCACARRGACTTCTCTAGGTTTCTTATGAGGGCTCTCAAGGTCGGAGRATACTTGGATAGRATMYKAAGTARGTGGAGGCTTKKCATAAGGCTTGGTTCTTATGTTCCGRGTACTCTTCYRAAAAGGTCCCTTACCAAATTGGTTGGCTCCTCTCTTGTTTGTGGGAATGATGGGAAAGTCTTGCTGCATTACTTCTTGGGGCTTCTTAGGTGTAGGATCAAGAGAAAATGAAGGCATTGGGGGTCAACAATAGGCTTCTTTTGGTCTTTTTTCTTGGTCTTCTTCCCTGATGAAGAAGTAGGAATATCAACAAGATTTTGGTATTGTTCCGGAAAAGAGGGAGTTTGTGCAAGGGAGTTTGGAGTTTTTGGAGAGTGAGGCTTGGATGGAGAGATGGTTTTTAGGCTAAGTGGCTTTTTTTTTGTCTTAACTGTCAAGTGAGGATTTGCAAATTGGTAGATAAAGGCATCCCAACTTTTCCCATGCTTCTCTAGTTCGGTAAGAACAAGGAGTTTGATCAAACTGTGGTGGAAGAGACTATTGTAGGGGTTGGTCACATTTTTCCTCACTTGAGAGGACATTTTCTCCAAGCTTTTGAGAAAATAAAAAGGAAATTTTAAAGGTTTATTGAACAGAAAATGAGCCAACAATCTAAAGTGACAAGCTTTGAAGGTGGATTATCTACCTTCACATGTAATTAACTATGTGATGACGATAAGGGGATTGACCAATTCTGGATTTATCCACTCCTTAGCATACCCTTTCGCTCTTTAAATGATCTCGAATTCGGGCTTAAACACCCTGTTGTAACTTGAGCACGACAATTGATGATTCTTGAACCACCTATATCCCATTCTTGGAAGTTTTGTTGCAGTAGCAATTGACTCTTCTGTGACTTCAAAATTGAGAGACCCTACATGTGCTATCTTGCCATCAAAACCAACTACAAATTGCATAGAAATACCATCATCATGGCCTTGCAAACTCAACAGACATGGCCCCTAGCCAGCACGCAAGAACACTTCCCTGCACTGTGCGAATTCTGGAATGAAAAACAAGTCTGCATAGGAGGAGGGTTCGTATCACTTGGGCATTGTGATAGGGTTTGAATTCACCAAGCAAGGGTGAAATCGAGCCACACAGAGACACGAATTGGGCATGGTATGAGTGTGATTCGAATAGAGGGAAAATTTTACCAAGCAAGGGTGCAAACAAGCCAAGAAATGGCACGGGTTTAACACAGTCTGAGTGTGTTTAGAACAGAGGGCGAATTCAGTAGAGGTTGGGCGCGATTCCTTAACGCAGGGCAGAGAAAATGGAAAGAGTAAATGAAACAATAGAGTGCCCAGCCTGATTTTGGATTCTCTTATGGTGGAGTACGTTTCCCACATGTGCACACAAGCTGCCATGTGTGGGAGATTCAAATTTGATGGCAAGATTGGGAGAAATGGAGTGGTGAGTACTTAGATCAATGTCCAAGTCTTTTGACTTGGACATTTGATCATAACCATATGAAGCATCTTTTAATCAATGCATGTAACAAATTTAATTAAATGTGATTGAATTCTAGTTCCCTGGAATCTAGGACAGTTATTGGTATGCAATGCAATGGCACTTCAAACGACACTTTAAACGACATTGCATCCAACACCTCATGCGTTACCCCTGTGTTAAGTGCATTTTAGCCTCTTTTAATGGACAACCTGCAATTTTGAAGTATTTTTTTTACAACCCTAGTGGTTAATGAGAAAAGTCAGAGTGCTCCATGCTTACCCATTCTTCTTGCATATGACATATAGTGTCAAAACCTATAATAAATGGGCTATAGCAAGCATAAAACATGTATTTTCAAGCCTACAGTATGTATCTTGTAATGGAAGATAACCAATAAAGAATGGTATGTTAAGCATGAGTTCAGTAATGTATAGCACATAGGAGGTAAGCATTTAAAAAATAACATGACTATCAATGTAACAACCTATATCATGGTAATAATACAAAAATTCTTGCAAAGACTCCTTTCTCTAGGCAACGATCATTTGTCAGCTCATGAACCCCTCCCCCACACCTAAGTATTGTGACACCTCACAATCAAAAGTATAGGAAACTAGAAAGTATCCCCCAATAGCCAAAGATTTACAATATGTCAAGTTTAAAGATGAAATTTCACAGATTGGTCCGACAAGACAGTTAGGAGATGGCCCCACCTATAGGATGAGAGATCCTATATATAGATAAGAAGAGGTAGGCAAGAGAGTTTCAAGATAGTCTTAGAGTCATTCCCTGATGGAAAGTTTATGAGATTCATTAACCTTAGCTAAACCACACATACTTCATGTCAACTTTTTCTGCAAGTAATGTTGTACATCAGGACAAGTTTAGATTTATTATTTACTTTTTTCACATCATCATCCTCGCTAGGTAGAATGCCCCGCTTCCAGCAAGCCTGTTCAGTACTCTGGTGGGTTTACCTAGTCATACCACAGGCCAATACCCACTGTCAACAGACCTGTTCAGTATCTTGGCGGGTTAGCCTCTTAAATCCTCAGAGACTGGCCCTCCATCCTTTAAGATAGTATAAGATTACTTATGCAAGAAGATAGGGGGACATCTCTGAAACAACTTATTTTTCTTCTTTTTTTCACTTGGGATGGTATTTATGCTAGAGGATGAATTTTCATTATATGGTTTAGTGGTTGTCCTGATGTAAGGGGTACTTAAGCGGACACGGCCTATCTAAAGATATGATATAATCAAGTTATTTAGTGTGTAGTGGATGGTACCATCGAGAAAGAACAAAAAGGTATCTCTAGGATCAACTCACTTTCTTCTTTTGTAATTATTGTGATGTTTCCATGACTAACTGCTAATTAGAATTCCTTGTTACTCTTTGATAAAGACACTTGACTTACTTACTTGGGTTTCTTGGAAAAACTATACGAGAGACCTCTAGGCTTGATAGTTATGGTATCACTTCCTTATACAGTGGTGAAGAGTTTCAAGAGAAACTGCTTTAGAATGCCTTAAAAATGATGATTTTTCAAAAACATGCCTAATTACAGTAAGTCACTATTCATTTGATGCTTTAGCAGACACAAAATTCAAGTATAACAATGTTTTGATGAAATATCCTTGAAACTATGTACTCCCGGTGAAATAATTACTTACAGAAATATCTAGAATTGCCTTATTAACAAAATACAATTTTTTTTTACATATATACAGTAGGAAACTCAAAAAATGTTTCAAGAACAAGGGGGGACTTCCCCATCTACTAAGGCCAGTGCCTTGTCAGCTGACATGGTCTGTATAAAATCTTCTCTGGAAATGGGCTTATGATAAAACTTAAGTCGGTGTCCATTTACCACAAAGGAGACTTGTCCATCGTCAATTGTTTTAATTTTTATAGCTCCATTGTCATATACAGTGTCTACCTCGTAAGGGCCCAACCAACGGGTGGTAAGTTTGCATTTGAATTTTTTGAATCGGGAATCAAACAATAGGGCCCAATCACCAGGCTGGAAGTGTTTCTTTTTAATAAACTTGTCATGCCACTTGCTCCTCTGGTTTTGGACCAATATTGTCCGTTGGATGGCATCTTGCTTGATTTCATCCAATTCATTCAATTGTAGGGCTCATTACTTCTGAGCCTCATCCAGGTTCAATCCTAATTCTGCGGAAATACAGAAGGTCCTTACTTGGAAATCTATAGGTAAAAGTACTTGTTTCCCATACACTAGCTCATAAGGGGTATGCCCAGTGGTATTTCTCCAGGTAGTTCGGTATGCCCACAAAGCCTCTCAGAGCCTATCAACCCAATCTCAGTGATGTAACTGAACAATATTGGTCAAGATGGCTTCCAAAACTTTGTTTGTGGATTCTACTAACCATTGGCTTGCGGGTGGTATGGAGAAGATTTACAATGTTTAATCCCATATTTGTCTGTTAGCTCTTTCATCAACTTGGAAGTAAATTGAGTGACTCGGTCGGTGATAATTTCATGAGGGACACAGAAGTGGGTAAAGATGTATTCATAGATGAATTCGACAACAGACTACTTTGTGGCCCTAAATGGGGCTTTTTCCTCTACCCATTTGGTGACATAGTCCGTACAAACCAATATATAGTTCTTCCTACGGGACATGGGTGAAATTGGTCCTACAAAGTCAAGGGCCCATTTTTCGAAGAGTTCTATCATAACTTGGGCCTGCAAAGGCATTTCATTAGATGATGTAGGTCTTCCTATCCTTTGTAAACTATCACAACTTCTCACATACTTGGCAGCATCTTTGAAAATGCTAGGCCAATAGTAACCTGAATGTAACACCTTATATGTTGTATGTTTGTCAGAGAAATGGCCACCACATGGTCCATCATGACAATTTCATAGTATTTTAGGTACCTCTTCCTCTCGGACACATCTACGAATAATCAAATCAGGACCTGTGCGAAAAATATCCTGACCAACCCAAGAGTAATTAGCACTCTGTGTAATAATTTTCCTCTTTTCATGAGGTGACAAATGAGACGGTAACTTCCTAGTAGCCAGATAGTTTTCCATATATGAAAACCATGGGGTATTGACAGAGAGGGCAAAGAGGTGCTCATCTGGGAAACTATCATCTATAGGGATGTTATCATCCTCATTCTTTATTCGGGAAAGAAAGTCATCTACTACATTATCCTTTCCAGGTCGATCAATAACAATAATATTAAATTCTTGCAATAACAAGAGCCACCTAGTCAATCGGCCATTAGTTATAGGTTTATTCATGAGGAACCTGATGGTGGAATGATCAGTGTGTACAAATACTTCATAACCTGTAATGTAATGACGAAACTTGTTAATAGCATGAACAACTGCCAAGAACTCTTTCTTCATGACTGTGTAGTTCAACTCGGCAGGGGACAAGTTCTTTCTTATAAAATAAATGGCATAGGATTGTTGGTCTTCTTTCTGTCCTAATACCCCTCCTATTGCAGTGTCAGAGGCATCAGTGGATATATGAAATGGGAGAGCCCAATTGGGCCCTCTAAGAATTGGTGCCATAGACAACTTGTCTTTCAGGGTTTCAAAGGCAGTTTGACAATGCTCAGTCCAAACAAAATCAACATCTTTTATCAATAATCCAAACATAGGTGCAGCAATCTTTGTAAAATTTTCAATAAACCGTTGTTAATATATGGCATGTCCAAGAAAGATTCTCACCTCTTTCTGAGTCTTTGGGGGTGGAAGTCTAATAATGACATAAATCTTTGTAGGATCGACTTATATTCCTTCATATGAAACATGATGTCCTAGAACCACTCCTTCAGTTAGCAACATTTTTCATTTTTCATGACTTAGGGATAGGTTCATTTCCTAACATCTGATGAGGAGTTTTTATAAGTTGTCTAAGGCTTCCTGGTAAGTGTTTCCATAAACTGTGAAGTCATCCATATAGACCTCCACACAATCATGAATAAGATCGGAAAATATCCCTAATACTGCCCGTTGAAATGTGGAAGGAGCATTACACAATCCAAATGGTAAGACCCTATAGGCATAGGGGCCCCAAGGACAAGTAAAGGTAGTCTTGTCCTAGTCCTCGGGTGCTATAAGAATCTGGTTGTACCCATTGTACCCATCTAGAAAGGAGAAATACTTCTTTCCGGACAAGGTATCTAGAACTTGGTCAATGAAAGGAAGAGGAAAGTAGTCTTTCAAAGTGGCCTTATTGAGTTCCTGGGAAGTCATCACAAATTCTCCATTTCTCGGTCACTTTCTTTGGAACCACTGCTAGCGGGGATACCCACTTACTATCGGAGATGGGATAGATAAATCTGACATTTAACAACTTTTGAATCTCCTCCTTGACTATATCTTTGAGTGTTGGGTTCATCCTTCTCTGGGGTTTCCTAACAGGTGTTACTTCCCCCTAGGTGTATATATGATGGATGCATGTGTTAGAGTGTATACCCTTCATGTCAGTGTATTCCCAGGAAAATGCTCCTGATTTTTCTTTAAGGATATCTACTAACTGTTTATGTTGGTCTGTATCTAGCCCAGAATTTATATGTAAAAATTTCCCTGGACTAATCTCATAGGGCATAGTATAAGACATGGAAAACTCATCTATTTCGAAAATAAAAGATGTCGAAGACAAAATGGATGGATCTAATTGTTCTTGAAATTCTTCCCCAAACATGTATGCAAATTGGGGAAAACACTGTGGAAAATCCACACATGTAATAGTAGAAATGAATTGGTTTAGCACATTTCCTGGTGTATTCTCCTGAAGTTCCCTTGCATGGTCACTAGGCAATACGGGTTCTTGCCAATCTTCGTTCTTCTATGGATATTCAAGCCACCATAGATTCTCTATAATAGGTTGAGTTGGAGGGTAAATGGTGAGCTTCTGGATAGAGAGACCATTTGATATGGTCATTTCTCCTTCTCTACAACCAATAAATGCATTAGCTATGGCTAGCCAAGGTCTTCCCAAAATAACAAGATGGCCTTGAGAAAGATCCTTTGAATGAATGACAAGAAAATGTATGGGGTACTCCCATGAGGCTAAAGTAACCATGACATCATCTAAAATCCCTTCAGGTATAACCCTAGTCTTATCTGCTAATTCCAAAATGGTTGGGGTAGGCCGAAGGAGAGGTTGTAACTGTAATTGTTCCAAGGTAGTAGCAGTCATAACATTGATGGTTTCCCCTAGGTCTATGAGAGTGTTTCCAATGGAGACCTCCTTAATGGTTATGGTCACTACGGGGTTTCCTAGATTCCCATACTTTTCTAGCTTTGGCTACCTTGATATGTACTTAGAGAGTCCTCCTACCAAATGTACTGTAGGAGGGTCCTTATTCTTCCTACCTGGCTTCTTGATACACAATTCTTTGACTACCTTACTATAGATTAGAATGTCTTTAATGGATTGAAGTAGAGGAATCTTGACACAAATATTTTTCAATTCATTAAGAATGTCAAATTCCGTTTAGGTGGTAGGTTTCTCGATTACCAATCGGTCTGGATAAGGAGGGACCTTCATAATTTGTAAAGGTTCATTTTGGGGAAGCTTGGGTTCTTGATTCTTCGAGATAATAACATCCTCCCACCTAGTGTCATCCGTGGATTGTTGGGTAGTTTCCTCTTCTTCTTCTTCCTGGATGACTACTAAAGGTCTCTTCCTATATAGAAATTTTCCTGATCTTAGTTGAATTTCCTATAATGGAATAGGAGTAATAACATATGTCAGGGAGGCCTACATCTCAACATTGTTAAGAGGTTGAGGGGGATTATTATTGGGATTTGGCACTGGCTGTGATGGTAATGGTGTCAGTTTTGGGGAGCTTGCATTTTGAAATTGTAGTGGTTGTTGTTGTGGGATAGGAGGTAAAGGTGGTGGAACAAAACCTGGCAGAAGTTGTGGAGTGTTTGATGAGAACTGAGGATAAGGATGGTTGTACATAGGGATAGGTGGAGCTTGAGGGTTTCCTTGGTTGTGTCCTCTCCTCCATCCTTGAATCCAAGGATGTTGGTACTCAGTAGACCAGTTTTTCCAACCTGGTGAGTTCCACTGTTGTTGATAATAGGGTGGAACTTGAGACTGTAGATCTGGGTATGTAGGTTGATTCCTAGGTTTCCATGGCCTCCTAGGTGCATAATAAGACTCCCTAGGGTCTCCACTCCTATAGATGGCTAATAAAATGGGCAATGATGGATATTTTTCCGTCACATGGTCTTCTGTACAGAATCTACAAACTGAAATGTTATCTAATGGGCACTCCCTTGAGGAATGCCTCCTCCTGCATCTTGGGCAATATATGCTCATTGCTGCATTTTCCTCCTCCTGTTTATTTTTGAGTTTAAGGTTATCCAAATGGGAACCTATTGTTCTTAAGATGTCAGTCTTGAAGTTTTCTAAAAGGTTCCCTATCTCTGCTCTCGTAATACCACTTGAACTAACCGGTTTTAAGATTCTATTGTAAGGGTCCCAGACATTCTTTCCTGTTTTGGCTCTACTCCTTGATTAGTTTTTACACATTTCACATATTTTAGCAAAGGGTTTGTGAGAGATGTCACCTGATGCCATCAGGTTAAGCATCTCTAAATATTTTTCTGAAATTCCCTTAAGGAAAAGAGCCCTAACTGCATCGTATGGGAGGTCATGGTATTTTGACTTCTGGGAGATATAACCAAATCTTTCCATATAGTCTTCAAGGGTCTCATATTCTAACTGTTTGACTTTAAAGATGTCATTACGAGACTCTTTGGTCTTGCAGTAGTCTTGGTACTTCTTAAGAAAGATGCCTTTCATGGATTCCCAAGACCTAATACTGGATTCTCCCAACCCCATGAACCATCTTAATGTAGAGTCTTTGAGGGTGGTAGGAAAGAGTTTTAATTTCTGGGCATCTTGCACATAGTTGTAGCTCCTACACA
>JASDQU010253823.1:0-16196 GCA_032191745.1 Picea mariana
GAATCGAATGAATGATCCATGTGTTCATGTCTTTAATATGTTTGCACAAATTCTGCAGTAAAACAGTGATTAAGCCCTCAGATAGTGTTAAAATGAATGTGATGTTAGCATATTGAGTTAGGTCGTTGCATCATGTATTGCATTGATTTGTTTCCAGAGGTGCTTTGGATGTTAGATCTATCAAAATGTTTCAAGAAAAGCAATGGAACAAAACTGAAAATTAAACCATTCATGTGAACGCTTGTACCATTATCACAAGTTCCAAAGAGCTGGAAGAAAACAACTTGTGTGCTTATGTGAGTTTAGGGAGAGATATTACAAGAATAAACTAGAATCAAATCATGTCAAAGAGTTTCCAATGGCAACGCTCTAAATGAAACCAAAATTAAGGTGTTAGGTTGTTGGGGTTATAGACCAAATCGTTCATCAATATTCCTCATCGATTTGATTAAAATGCTTCTCAAGTTTTTAAATGTGTTAAAGTACTGCCCAGATATATGGTATTTAAACACAAATTTAGCCATTGTCCAGAATTGTAAACCCTCGTCACTAGCGCCAGAAAATGACACAGAGACCTCACACATTCAGGTATCTAAATGAATTGAGGAAATTTGCATAAAGCTTCCAAACTCAGCCAGAGCCTAGAGGACTTACTTGTGAACTGGGCAATGGTTGTTGGCTGCCAGGCTGCAATATCCAACGGTGACAGTGAAATGAAACAGCTAAAAGACAAGAGAAAACCCCTTTTTAACCTCCCGCAGGCTCTTTTACGAAGGACATGTGTCCTAAAATCGCGACACGTGTTTAGATGGTGTCCGACACGATTTTAGGACGTGTCATGAGGTAATGGCACGTATTTAGATGGTGTCCGACACATACCGTAGCGTGTCATCACAGTGACACTGCGGATACAGACACTTGGCCCATAAGGGACGTGTCAGGTGACTTAGGTCTCACCATATAAGGCTTTTAATTGCAAACTTTAATATTTTATTTGGATGTACTTTTTAGTGAGCCTAAGCCTGACTTTGAAATGATTTCAGTTTAGATTTAGCTAATTAAGATCACAGGGATTTTTCATTTATTATCACTTTACGACATTGTCCATTTTTTGATACTAACCTCTCTTAAAGTAGGTTGCATTTATCTTGTGATTAATAAATCACTCAAATCATATTTCAAAAAAAGGCATAAACAATTGGTGCATTGTGATAACTATAAAAGCAGTACAATTCTACAATTGCAGTACCATCACATGTTGACCCAAACCTTCATCTACATTGCTTATCAGGAATCAGAATCTTGCATGGGAAATATCAAGCTATACAACAGAACAATGATAAAACAAAGTGCTTAAAATAATAACATAGAATGAAATTACCTCAATGCCTACACAAAATGGCAACTCTGCCTGTGGATCTTGTTGGTCAGATGAAGAATCTTTCTTGTCTGCAAAAACTGAATAACCAACACAAGCATACTTGAAGTCTGACAAGCTCCGACTCTCCTTTGAAGCAGCGTCTATATCTGACTCTGGTTCAACATAATTTGGTACTGTTCACAAAACATCCATAAAAGTAAGAATCTGTCTTGGAAAGCTCTTACAACCTTTAATTGAATCACAATAATATATATATATATATATATATATATATATATATATATATATATCACACACACAAATGGGGATCAAGACCTAATTAGAGAAGCATGGATGAAACTTCAGTTAATTTTCTAAAAAAGCAAGATGTGGGTAATTGAAATTGAAATTTTTAATAATGTCCACTAAAGACCAAAAGAGGTCAAAGGGAGGACAAGTGATTAAAACCAGAAATAATAACCAAACCAAAACAGAGGGTGCAAAAAACCCCCCTTAAATAAGATGAAATGAAATGAAAAATCATTACAATAGCAGCAGAACATGAAATGACATAAGGATAGGTGTACAAGTACATTATCCCAAGAAGGAAAACCCTATAAAGTGAAGGATGGCTAGGGAAGAAAAGAGGTGGTAATAAGGGATTGAAAAATAGCCAGAAGAAAATAATCAGAAAATGAACACCTATGAGGTAACACTATCCATGTGCCCAGCTTACAACAAAATTCAAAAGCCGCTCAACAGTCTTGCCACACCCAAAAACAATAGCATAAAAAAATTGCCAGATAAAGAACCATAGATGCTGGGGAATCTTATTGCAGAAACATCAGATCATAGAAGAAATTAACTTAGTTCAATCAAACCATGCAGTTGTATTTTGAAGGTTCATAAGCACAACTGGTCTCAAAAGGCACTAAACCATGTATCCATTTATTTATTATACATCAGAAAGACAAACTAGAACCCAAATGCCACTCTTGCTTGAGCTCTAAACTAAGTGCAAGCTTAATCAATCTATGATTCTGAACAATATCAAATTCAATAGAACAAATAACTTGCATGCACTCTCCTCAGCATTTAGAGTTTGCCATTCTGCTAAGTTTCTATGTCTCAACTCTGTGCAACATATAACCTAACATCAATAAGATGAGTTTCAAAAAGTACAGTACTCATACATAGGAAATTCAGAAAATATAGAGGATAGATAAGATAACATTAAAATGTAAAAAATATTGAACAATCAAATGTAATTTTAATATTATTTGCTACAAATCAGATATGCAATGGTTCATCTAAAATCACTAAAACAAGTAGTGGGAAATCATTGTATGTTTCTTCCTAAAGCTTTTTGTATGCCTGCTGCCTTGTTTCTCATGCAGATCAAGTGTGCATTTGCCATTATGTAGCAAATCAACATTGATCAAAGTGAGATGTACGAACCGCCATGTCCATAGACTTTTACCCTATACCAATATGTCAATAAGAATGGCTAAAAAATAATCAAAGGCAATAACAGGATACAAAAACATCCGCCTTGCTTGAAAATGTTGCAGTGTAAATACAGCCTATTTATGTTAAATTTTGAGCTTGATTTTCTTATGCAGAATATTTCTTTAAAATCTTCAACACTTTGATTCCAGCTTAATACATTTCAACAATATAGAATCATAACTGAATAGCAATAATCATGTAGATACGTAAGCATGCACATCAACAACATATATACCCTGGGAAAACCCTGTACAGGGAGAAAAACCCCAGCAAACGATATTCTTTTATTGCATTAATAATGCAAGATCACTTACAAACATCCACCATGAAAACTCTGCTCTTAAAGAGCTTGCCAAGTTGACTCTGACCTGACAGAGAACTAAAAGACCTTGCTGATATAGACGTATCCGAGTTGCTTTAAAAGACTGAGATGTATCATCTCTGATAAAGGTTGTTGAAGCTGCCTCTAATTGACTGTTATGCGCCTCTGATATGCTGTCTCTAAATGCTGTTATTACAGCACAGTTATGCACCATTTATGCTGCCTCTATATGTTGTTATTACAGCACTGTTATGTGCCTTTTATGCTGCCTCTATATGCTGTTATGACAGCACTGTTATGCGCCTTTATACTGCCTCTATATGTTGTTATGACAGCACTGTTATGTGCCTTTATATGCTGCCTCTGTATGCTGTTATGACAGCACTGTTATATGCCTTTATATGCTGCCTCTATATGCTGCTATGACAGCACTGTTATGTGCTTTTATATGCTGCCTCTGTATGCTGATATGCACCTCTATATGATGTCTCTACATTCACCCTTAGCCTGCATAACCATTGTGTGGAAGACAGGGGTCGACCTCTGCTTATAAAGGAGTGAAGAGAAAAAGTAGATGGCTCGAATTAGGAACTTGTTTGCATGCTTTAACATAACTTAGCTTCACACTTTAGTTCGAAAATAGAACTAGACTTGAGACTTCAGTTACAACTCACCCTTGACTTGGCATGCATGCATACTAACTTAGCATGCACATGTCATGCATGCAACATGCAACTAGACATGCATGCAACATGCGACCACTTGACAACAATGTCTTTGACTTAGACATGCAACTTTGACTTCTACAACTCGAATCTTTACAAGGCAATTCGAATTTCTCTTCATGCTGGATAATGTTACACATGCCAACGCACCAGATCAATACATTTATATCATTTGCAATATTAGGAATATCGTTTGTTTCTAGCTCATAGGAATTTTATATTCAACCTAACTTTTGCTAGATGCCTTGACTTTTGCTCATGGCTCACAAGGCTTGACTAGGCTCACAAAGGTTGTACGTTCCCCCTGACTTTTGCATTACACTTACATAGCATCTCGTTCGTCCTGACTTTTGGTTTGACTCAAAGAGGTTGTATGTTGCCCCTGGCTTTTGTCAATACCTCACAAGACTGGTTGATTCTCCAAATCTCCCTGGCTAGCCTCAGGGTGGCCCATATGGCCTCTCATTGGAGAATGACTATCGATGTTGCCAAATTTAACACTCCCTCTCAGCAAGGGAGTCATTCTCAACCACACCAAGCTTGCCTCTCAACTGCACAAACTGTCTCGAAGTCAAAGGCTTGGTCAGGATATCAGCTACATGCTCACTCGTGGCTATGTACCGTAACTTTACAGTTTTTCTCTTGACCAAGTCTCGGATGTAGTGGTACCTCATGTCAATATGTTTTGACCTGTCGTGAAATATCGGGTTCTCTGTCAATTTTATGCAACTTTGATTATCACAGTGAACCACCATCGTCTCGAGCTTGTCACCAAACAACCCAGAAACCAATTTTCTGAGCCATACTACTTCCTTGCTAGCATCACTTGCTGCAATGTACTCAGCCTATGTTGTACTATGTGCAATGGATCTCAGTTTCCGACTTGACCAAGAGATCACAGCGGACCCTAAACTGAAGCAGTCTCCGGAAGTACTCTTACGATCCACTGGGCTTCCTGCCCCGTCAACATCTGCATACCCATGCAGAAATAAACCACCACTGGATGTATATCTCAAACCATAAGTAATGGTCCCTCTCAGATATCTCAAGATGTGCTTTGTTGCCACCCAGTGTCTCTGTCGCCACCCAGTGTCTCTGTCTCGGTTCAGTCATGAACTTACTCATTGCAATCACTGCATAGCATATATCTGGCCAAGTGTGGATCATGTACATCAATGATCCAATCAGTTGCCTATACATGGTGGGATCCACCAAATTTGAACCTGTATCATAATCATCCAGCTTCCTCGGGTTGGTAACCATCGAAGTAGACATGGATTTGCAATCCATCATACCAAACCTCTTTAGTAGATCCACTGTGTATTTTCCTTATGCCAGAAATATCTCGCCCTGTCTTTGCCACACTTCCAATCCTAGGAAGTAATGCATCAAGCCTAAGTCTTTCATCTTGAATTCTGAGGTTAGCTCCCTCTTACACCATGCTATCAGCCCTTCATCTCCTGTTAGAAAGAGATCATCAACATACAGGATTAGTATAACAGGTTGGTTACCTCTTACCTTGAATTACAGATTTGCATCAGCATCACTTTTCTGAAAGCCCGGGCTTTTAAGAAAGCCATCAATCCTATCATACCAAACTTTGGGAGCCTGCTTAAGACCATACAAGGCCTTCCTTAGCTTCCATACATGAGTGCCTTTGTTATGCAGTACAAAACCATCTGGTTGTTCCACAAAGACCTCATGTTCAATCTTTCCATTCAAGAATGTTGTTTTTACATCCATTTGATGTAGCTTCCAACCAAGAACAGAAGCTAAAGCAATGATAGTTCGAACGGAGGTATACATGGCTACAGGGGCAAAAGTCTCTTCCTAGTCGATTCCTTCTTTCTGAGTGAAGCCTCTGGCTACAAATCTTTCTTTGAACTTTTCCACACTCCCATCAGCTGCATGTTTGATCTTATAGATCCATTTGGATGAAACCACTGATTTGTCCTTTAGCCTCGGCACAATGTCCCAGACATTGTTCTTTAGAATAGACCTGTATTCCTCAAGCATGGCATCCTTCCATACTTGTAATTCATCTGCTTCTTCTAATGAAGAAGGTTCGGCATCATTGATGTTGTTCATCAGTGCACCATAGCCTCCAAACCTATGAGGCCTCTTACTTTCCCTAAAAGTTCCTTTGGGAGCAACTATCCTTTCTACTTCCTGCATTGTTTCTTTAAGCCACCCTGGCTTCCTTTTGGCTGGAGGTTCTTCAAGAGTTCTTTCTAACTCTTCAGCAGGTTCTAGGGGCTCATCACTTGGCCCTTCATGAGGTTCCTCCCTCTGATCATCTGACTCTTCATTTTCAGAAGAGGTTGAAGCAGGCTAAACTTCTTCTGATTCCTGCTGAAGCTCCCTGGATTTCTTGAATGTGGCTTCCTCATGGAAAGTCACATCTCTGCTTACCTCTATCTGCCTTTGACCTGGTACATATATCATGTAAGCCTTGGAGTTCTCATTGTACCCCACAAAAAACCCTTTCTTGCATGAGGGGGTTCCATCTTTGTCCTCTTTTCCTTAGGGATATGAATATACACTGGACACCCAAATATCCTTAGATGCCCTACTTTAGGTTTGATCCCTAAGAAGACCTCTTCAGGAATCTTGTCCTTCAAGATAGCATGTGGACACATATTCTGAATATACACAACAGTGAAGGTAGCTTCTGTCCATAAAGAATTTGGCAGATCCTGGTTAAACATCATTGCTTTCGCTGCCTCACAAATTGTCCTGTTTTTCCTCTCAGCAACTCCATTTTTGCTGAGGGTTATATGGCACGGTTAACTGTCTCTTGATTCCTGCTGACTTGCAGAAATCCTAAAACTTGAAAGATTCAAACTCTCCTCCATTGTTTGTTCTAAGGGTTTTGATGTGTTTCCCTGTTTGCTTTCCAATAAAGGCTTTATACTCTTTGAATTTATCAAATGTATCACTTTTAGCTTTAAGGAAATATATCCAAAATTTTCTTGAGTAATCATCAATAAAAATGACATAATACAAACAACCATTGAATGAGGGAAATGACATGGGACCACATACATCAGAATGAACCAGATCTAAGATGCCCTGAGCTATGTTGTCACTACTATAAAATGCTTTATTTACATTTTTACCTAACATGCATCCCTTACAAATTTCATTTTTACTAAGAGAAATAAAGGGCATGGCACATACCATGTTCTGTAGATCTAGAAGTGCTTCGTTATGAAGATGTCCAAGTCTTTTGTGCCACAACTCGCTAGAGCTAGTCGCATCATGAGCCAATGCGTGAACTGACTGTCCTGTCGTGACGTACAGTCCTCCTCTGCGAGTCCCAATGGGTTCAGTTGTACTTAAGTGGCTACCTTTAGCCCAATGTAGTGCCTTCATGTCCTTGAAAATCACCCAATATCCCTTGTCCTCAAGGGTTGCAACTGATAGTAGATTCTTTTTGAGACCTGGAACATATAATACTTCATCAACATGAAGTTTGGCCCCAGATTCCAATCTGAAGGAGATAGAGCCTACTCCCTCTATCTTGTAACATTTGTCATCCCCAAGCTCAACCTGCTCTGCAAAATATTTTGTCTTGAAATCTCAAAGGATCTCATTGTAACCTGTCATGTGCTTTGGTGTAACACTGTCTACTAACCAAGTTTTCGGCCCCGTGAAAACTGAAATGGATAAGGCAGAAACCAAGTAATATTCTTTTCTATTTTCTTTCTCCTTAGAAGGACTTTTTTGTTTTCTTTTGGATTCATCATCCTCGGCAGTTGAGGCATAATGTTTCCCTTTCCTTGGATATTTCTTTCTAAACCAACAGTCTTTAGCAAAATGACCCAACTTATTACAACTAAAGCATTTAATCTTAGATGTATAAATACTCTTGCCTTTGAATGTACCTTTGGTGTTTGGCTTCCTCTGAGAGCCTTTCTGGAAAGTGTCTTTCTTCTTTCCCTTGAATCTCGATGCTAAAGCTGAATGCTCTTCTTTCGTTGGCTTGCTCCTGGTAGAAGTACAACTCTCCTCCTGGAGGCAATCATGCCATAACCTCTCAAACGTGGGTTGAATCTCTCTCCCACTTACACTGGATAAGAAGGTCTCCCATGAAGAAGGAAGACCATCGAATATGGCATGCATTAAATCATCATCGTCCACTGTCGCCCCTGTGACCAAAAGTTGATCTCTGATCTAGGCTATCCTGGAACAAAAAGATGCTACTGATTCACCTTTCTCCATCTTCAAATACTTAAGCTTGTGCTTAAGTGTCCTCTTCTGACTTGGAGTCTGTTTCTCATACAGATTCACCAAGGTATCCATACAGTCCTTGGCAATCATTAACGAAGTCATTGTCGACATTATACTGTCTTTGACTGAGTCAAAGATGATTCACTTGGTCTTTGCTAGACTCTTCCTAAAGGCTGCTCTTCCTGCAGTAGTAGTGGGTTCCTCCACCACTGTGGTCACATACTACTCAAGATCATGCTCCTACAAGATATTTGTTATCCAAAGCTTCCACACATTGAAGTTGGTAGCCCCTTCGAGCCTATTCTCGGCCCTGACTGAAATGGAGGATGCCATGGACCTCACACTAGAAACTTAATCAAGCTTGCTTGGATGTGTGTGTACTTGTTGCCGCACTTGAACAAGTTTAACACACCATAAGCTCTGATACCATGGTAAATTTTGAGCTTGATTTTCTTATGCGGAATATTTCTTTAAAGTCTTCAACACTTTGATTCCAGCTTAATACATTTCAACAATATAGAATCATAACTGAATAGCAATAATCATGTAGATACGTAAGCATGCACATCAACAACAAATATACCCTCGGGAAACCTTGTACAGGGACAAAAACCCCAACAAACGATATTCCTTTATTGCATTAATAATGTAAGATCACTTACAAACATCCACCATGAAAACTCTGCTCTTAAAGAGCGTTCCAAGTTGACTCTGACCTAACAGAGAACTAAGAGACCTTGTTGAGATAGACGTATCCGAGTTGCTTTCAAAGACTGAGATGTATCAGCTCTGATATAGGTTGTTGAGGCTGCCTCTAATTAATTGTTAAACACCTCTGATATGTTGTCTCTAAATGTTGTTATTAAAGCACAATTATGCACCTTTTATGCCGCCTCTATATGTTGTTATTACAACATTGTTATGTGCCTTTTATGCTGCCTCTATATGTTGTTATGACAGCACTGTTATGCGCCTTTATACTGCCTCTATATATTGTTATGACAGCATTGTTATGCACCTTTATATGCTACCTCTGTATATTGTTTTGACAGCACTATTATGTGCCTTTCTACTTCCTCTGTGTGTTGATATGACAACACTGTTATGCGCATTTATATGTTGCCTATGTGTGTTGATATGCGCCTCTATATGTTGTCTCTACATTCACCCTTACCCTGCATAACCATTGTGTGGAAGAGAGGGCTCAACCTCTGCTTATAAAGGAGTGAAGAGGAGAAGTAGATGGCTCGAATTAGGAACTTGTTTGCATGCTTTAACATAACTCAACTTCACACTTTAGTTCGAAAATAGAACTAGACTGGAGACTTCAGTTACAACTCACCCTTGACTTGGCATGCATGCATACTAACTTACCATGCACATGTCATGCATGCAACATGCAACTAGACATGCATGGAGTGCATGTCATGCATGCAACATGCAACATGCGACAACTTGACAACGATGTCTTTGACTTAGACATGCAACTTTGACTTCTACAACTCGACTCTTTACAAGACAATTTGAATTTCTCTTCATGCTGGATAATGTTACATGTGCGAACGCACTAGATCAATACATTTATATCATGCAATATTAGCAATATCATTTGTTTCTAGCTCATAGGAATTTTATATTCAACCTAACTTTTGCTAGATGCCTTGACTTTTGCTCATGGCTCACAAGGCTTGACTACGCTCACAAAGGTTGTACCTTCCCCTTGAATTTTGCACTAGTCTATCTATACTCACAGAGGTTGTACGTTAACCCTGACTTTTGCACTAGATTGTCTATGCTCACAGAGGTTGTAAGTTCCCTTTGAATTTTGCATTAGACTTACATAGCATCTCGTTCGTCCTGACTTTTGGTTTGACTCACTGAGGTCGTACATTCCCCCTGGCTTTTGTCAATACCTCACAAGACTGGTTGATTCTCCAAATCTACCTTGCTAGCCTCAGGGTGGCCCATATGGCCTCTCATTGGAGAATGATTGTCGATGCTGCCAAATTTAACACCCCCTCTCAACGAGGGAGTCATTCTCAGCCACACCAAGCTTGCCTCTCAGCTACACAAACTGTCTCGAGGTTAGAGGCTTGGTTAGGATATCAACTACCTGCTCACTCGTGGCTATGTATTGTAACTTTACAGTTTTTCTCTAGACCACTCTCGGATGTAATGGGTACCTCATGTCAATATGTTTTGACCTGTCGTGAAATATCANGGATGTAATGGGTACCTCATGTCAATATGTTTTGACCTGTTGTGAAATATCAAGTTCTTTGTCAATTTTATGCAACTTTGATTATCACAGTGAACCACCGTCGTCTTGAGCTTGTCACCAAACAACCCAAAAACCAATTTTTTGAGCTATACTGCTTCCTTGCTAGCATCACTTGTTGCAATGTACTCAGCCTCTGTTGTACTCTGTGCAATGGATCTCTGTTTTCGGCTTGACCAAGAGATCATAGCAAATCCTAAACTAAAGCAGTATCTGGAAGTACTCTTCCGATCCACTGGGCTTCCTGCCCAGTCAGCATCTGCATACCCATGCAGAAAATAAACCACCACTGGATGTATATCTCAGACCATAAGTAATGGTCCCTCTCAGATATCTCTACATGGGCTTTACTGCCATCCAGTTTCTCTTTCTCGGTTCAGTCATGAACTGACTCATTGCAATCACTGTATAGTATATATCTGGCCTGGTGTGGATCATGTACATCAATGATCCAATCAACTGCCTATACATGGTGGGATCCACCAAATCTGAACCTGTATTAGAATCATGCAGCTTCCTCAGGTTGGTAACCATCGGAGTAGACATGGATTTGCAATCCATCATACCAAACCTCTTTAGTACATCCACTGTGTATTTTCCTTGTGCCATAAATATCTCACCCTGTCTTTGCCACACTTCCAATCCTAGGAAGTAATGCATCAAGCCTAAGTCTTTCATCTCGAATTCTGAGGCTAGCTCCCTCTTACACCATGCTAAGAGCCCTTCATCCCTGTTAGAAAGAGATCATCAACATACAGGATTAGTATAACAGGTTGGTTACCTCTTACCTTGAAGTACAGATTTGCATCAGCATCACTTTTCTGAAAGCCCAAGCTTTTAAGAAAGCCATCAATCCTATCATACCAAACTCTGGGAGCCTGCTTAAGACCATACAAGGCCTTCCTTAGCTTGCATACATGAGTGCCTTTGTTATGTAGTACAAAACCATTTGGTTCTTCCACAAAGACCTCCTATTCAATCTTTCCATTCAAGAATGTTGTTTTTACATCCAACTGACATAGCTTCCAACCAAGAACGGAAGCTAAAGCAATAATAGTTCGAATGGAGGTATACCCGGCTACAAGGGCAAAAGTCTCTTCGTAGTCGATTCCTTTTTTCTGAGTGAAGCCTCTCGCTACAAATCTTTCTTTGAACTTTTCCACACTCCCATCAGCTGCATGTTTGATCTTATAGATCCATTTGGATGAAACCACTGATTTGTCCATTGGCCTCGACACAATGTCCCAGACATTGTTCTTTAGAATAGACATGTATTCCTCAAGCATGGCATCCTTCCATACTTGTAATTTATTTGCTTCTTCAAATGAAGAAGGTTTGGCATCATTGATGTTGCTCATCAGTGCAACATAGCCTCCAAACCTATGAGGCCTCTTACTTTCCCTAAAAGTTCCTTTGGGAGCAGCTATCCTTTCTACTTCCTGCATTGTTTCTTTAAGCCACCCTGGCTTCCTTTTGGCTGGAGGTTCTTCAAGAGTTCTTTCTAACTCTTCAGCAGGTTCTAGGGGCTCATTTCTTGGCCCTTCATGAGGTTCCTCCCTCTGATCACCTGACTCTTCATTTCAGAAGAGGGTGAAGCAGGCTGAACTTCTTCTGATTCCTGTTGAAGCTCCCTGGATTTCTTGAATGCGGCTTCCTCATGGAAAGTCACATCTCTGCTTACCCTCTATCTGCCTCTGACCTGGTACATATATCCTGTAAGCCTTGGAGTTCTCACTGGACCCCACAAAAAACCCTTTCTTGCGTGAGGGTTCCATCTTTGTCCTCTTTTCCTTAGGGATATGAATATACACTGGACACCCAAATATCCTTAGATGCCCTACTTCGGGTTTGATCCCTAAGAAGACCTCTTTAGGAGTCTTGTCCTTCACGATAGCATGTGGACACCTATTCTGAATATACACGTCGGTGAAGGTAGCTTCTGCCCATAGAGAATTTGGCAGATCCTGGTCAGACATCATTGCTTTCGTTGCCTCACAAATTGTCCTGTTTTTCCTCTCAGCAACTCCATTTTGCTAAGGGTTATATGGCACGGTCAACTGTCTCTTGATTCCTGTTGACTTGCAGAAATCCTCAAACTGGAGAGATTCAAACTCTCCTCCATTGTTTGTTCTAACTTCTAAGGGTTTTGATGTGTTTCCCTGTCTGCTTTTCAATAAAGGCTTTATACTCTTTGAATTTATCAAATGTGTCACTTTTAGCTTTAAGAAAATATATCCAACATTTTCTTGAGTAATCATCAATAAAAATGACATAATACAAACAACCACTGAGTGAGGGAGATGACGTTGGACCACATACATCAGAATGAACCAGATCTAAGATGCCCTGAGCTCTGATGTCACCATAGGAAATGCTTTCTTTATATTTTTACCTAGCATGCATCCCTTACAAATTTCATTTTTACTAATCGAAATAGAGGGAATGCCACATAGCATGTTCTGTAGATCTGGAAGTGCTTTGTAATGAAGATGTCCAAGTCTTCTATGCCACAACTCGTTGGAGCTAGTCGCATCATGAGCCAATGCCTGAACTAACTGTCTTGTCACGACGTGCAGTCCTCCTCTACAAGTCCCAATGGGTTATGTTGTACTTAAGTGGCTACCTTTAGCCCACAGTAGTGCCTTCCTGTCCTTGAAGATCACCCAATATCCCTTGTCCTCAAGGGTTGCAACTGATAGTAGATTCTTCTTGAGCCCTGGAACATATAATACTTCATCAACATGAAGTTTGGCCCCAAATTCCAATCTGAAGGAGATAGAGCCTACTCCCTCTATCTTGTAACAATTGTCATCCCCAAGCTCAACCTTCTCTGCAAAAGATTTTGTCTTGAAATCTGAGAGGATCTCCTTGTACACTATCATGTGCTTTGATGCACCACTGTCTACTAACCAAGCTTTCGACCCCGTGAAAACTGAACTAGATAAGGCAGAAACCAAGTAACATTCTTTTCTATTTTCTTTCTCGTTAGAAGGACTTTTCTGTTCTCTTTTGGATTCATCATCCTCGGCAGTTGAGGCATGATGTTTCCCTTTCCTTGGATATTTCTTTCTAAACCAACAGTCTTTAGCAAAATGTCCCAACTTATTACAACTAAATCATTTAATCGATGTATCAATACTCTTGCCTTTGAATGTACCTTTGGTGTTTGGCTTCCTCTGAGAGCCTTTTTGGAAAGTACCTTTCTTCTTTCCCGTGAATCTTGATGCTAAAGTTGAATGCTCTTCTTTCGTTGGCTCGCTCCTGGTAGCAGTGCGACTCTCCTCTTGGAGGCAATCATGCCAGAACCTCTCAAATGTGGGTTGAATCTCTCTCTCACTTACACTGGATAAGAAGGTCTCCCATGAAGAAGGAAGACCATCGTATATGGCATGCACTAAATCATCATCGTCCACTGTCACCCCTGTGACCAAAAGTTGATCTCTGATTTGGGCTATCCTGGAACAAAAAGATGTTACCGATTCACCTTTCTCCATCTTCAAATACTTAAGCTTGTGCTTAAGTGTCCTCTTCTAACTTGGATCCTGTTTCTCATACAAATTCACCAAGGTATCTATACAGTTCTTGGCAGTCATTAACGAAGTCATTGTCGGCATTATACTGTCTTTGACTGAGTCAAAGATGACTCGCTTGGCCTTTGCTTGACTCTTCCTGAAGGTCGCTCTTCCTGCATTAGTAGTGGGTTCCTCCACCACTGTAGTCACATACTACTCAAGATCATGCTCCTGCAAGATATTTGTTATCCGGGGCTTCCACACATTGAAGTTGGCAGCGCCTTCGAGCCTATCCTCGGCCCTGACTAAAATGGAGGATGCCATGGACCTCACACTAGAAACTTAATCAAGCTTTCTTGGATCTGTGTATACCTGTTGCTGCACTTCAACAAGCTTAACACACCCTAAGCTCTGATACCATGTTAAATTTTGAGCTTGATTTTCTTATGCGAAATATTTCTTTAAAATCTTCAACACTTTGATTCCAGCTTAATACATTTCAACAATATAGAATCATAACTAAATAGCAATAATCATGTAGATACGTAAGCATGCACCTCAACAACACATATACCCTGGGGAAACCCTGTACAGGGAGAAAAACCCCAGCAAATGATATTCCTTTATTGCATTAATAATGTAAGATCACTTACAAACATCCACCGTGAAAACTCTGCTTTTAAAGAGCTTGCCAAGTTGACTCTAACCTGACAGAGAACCAAGAGACCTTGTTGATATAGACGTATCCGACTTGCTTTCAAAGACTGAGATGTATCAGCTCTGATATAGGTTGTTGAAGCTGCCTCTAATTGATTGTTATGCGCCTCTGATATGTTGTCTCTAAATGTTGTTATTACAGCAAAGTTATGCACCTTTTACGCTGCCTCTATATGTTGTTATTACAACATTGTTATGTGCCTTTTATGTTGCCTCTATATGTTGTTATTACAGCGTTGTTATGCGCCTTTATACCGCATCTATATGTTGTTATGACAGCATTGTTATGCGCCTTTATATGCTGCCTCTACATGTTGTTATGACAGCACTGTTATGCGCCTTTATACTGCCTCTATATGCTGCTATGACAGCACTGTTATGCGCCTTTATATGTTGCCTCTGTATGTTGATATGCGCCTCTATATGTTGTCTCTACATTCACCCTTACCTTGCATAACCATTGTGTGGAAGAGAGGGGTCGACCTCTGCTTATAAAGGAGTGAAGAGGAGAAGTAGATGGCTTGAATTAGGAACTTGTTTGCATGCTTTAACATAACTCAGGTTCATACTTTAGTTCGAAAATAGAACTAGACTTGAGACTTCAGTTACAACTCACCCTTGACTTGGCATGCATGCGTACTAACTTAGCATGCACATGTCATGCATGCAACATGCAACTAGACATGCATGGAGTGCATGTCATGCATGCAACATGCGACAACTTGACAACAATGTCTTTGACTTAGACATGCAACTTTGACTTCTACAACTCGACTCTTTACAAGGCAATTCAAATTTCTTTTCATGGTGGATAATGTTACACGTGCCAACGCACTAGATCAATACATTTATATCATTTGCAATATTAGGAATATCGTTTGTTTCTAGCTCATAGGAATTTTATATTCAACCTAACTTTTGCTAGATGCCTNGACTTCAGTTACAACTCACCCTTGACTTGGCATGCATGCGTACTAACTTAGCATGCACATGTCATGCATGCAACATGCAACTAGACATGCATGGAGTGCATGTCATGCATGCAACATGCGACAGCTTGACAACAATGTCTTTGACTTAGACATGCAACTTTGACTTCTACAACTCGACTCTTTACAAGGCAATTCAAATTTCTTTTCATGGTGGATAATGTTACACGTGCCAACGCACTAGATCAATACATTTATATCATTTGCAATATTAGGAATATCATTTGTTTCTAGCTCATAGGAATTTTATATTCAACCTAACTTTTGCTACATGCCTCGACTTTTGCTCATGGCTCACAAGGCTTGATTAGGCTCACAGAGGTTGTAAATTCCCCCTGACTTTCGCACTAGTCTATCTATGCTCACAGAAGTTGTGCGTTCCCCCTGACTTTTGCACTAGACTATCTATGCTCACAGAGGTTGTACGTTCCCCCTGACTTTTGCATTAGACTTAGATAGCATCTCGTTCGTCCTGACTTCTGGTTTGACTCACAGAGGTTGTACATTCCCCCTGGCTTTTGTCAATACCTCACAAGACTAGTTGATTCTCC